>JRUC01000865.1:0-11064 GCA_000806385.1 Leptographium procerum | reverse complement strand
GGCGGGAAGGGAGGGAGGGATCGGGGCGTGAGTTGCCGGCAGTAGCCCAGGAACTAAGGCACGCTCCGGTCACCGTTTCTTGTTTCTTGCGCAAGCCGCTCACCTGCAGTGGTAGCGCTTATCTCCATGGCGTGCAGATCCTCCATGGTACATAGACCGACAGTGAGCACGGGCGGGAAATAGGACAAGTGGGACATGTAAATTATTCCCTATTGGCCAATTCTTGACGATCTCCAGTCGGAGCGGCGGTGGACATAGGAATTGAAAACGCCTTAAATGCGGGAGTCGTGGGGCAGCACACGGCAGATGCATTGAGACTGTCCTGAATAAGCATGCGGAGTTTGGCACCGGAGCAATTCATTTATTCCGGAGCGAAAGCTTTCACGGCGGTGCACGTTTTCCATCTCTTACTGTGATCGACGCGTTTTATATACATGCTCCATAGCTGAGAGATCTCAGTTAACGGCCGTGCCAACAACTTTCCGGCAGGGTTCTGTGCGAACCACTAACCTGCCATCCTCTTCAAGTATTCACCATGAGCTATTCTCAGGACGCGGAAAAGGACGTCGGCGGCCGCGATGATGGGGTGGTCTCGGACTCGACCACAAGAATGTCCACGCCGCCCATAGCGACGACGCCGACGTACGCGGAGCCCTCCAGTAGCCCGGTAGTATTGCCCACCACGGCGCCTATCATCCCTCCCGAAGAGGGCGTCCGCGGCTGGATCTGCGTGATTGGCGCCTGGCTCTGCCTGTTCTGCACTTTCGGCTTCCTGGCGGCCATCGGCGTCTTCCAGACCGTGTACCAGGAGACCACGCTGCGGGACTACTCGTCGTCAGACATCTCGTGGATCTTCTCGGTGCAGCTGGCGCTCATGTGGGCGCCCGGACCGCTGTTTGGGCGGCTGATCGACACGTTTGGGCCGGCACCTGTGCTCTACCCCGGCGCTGTGTTGTGCGTCTTCGCCCTGTGCATGACCAGCCTCTCCGACCGCTACTACCAGATCTTCCTGAGCCAGGGCCTCGTGTTTGGAGTCGGGTCCGGCGCCGTCTTTACGGCCGGTCTGGTCTGCGTGGGCCAGTGGTTCGTGAGGCGGAGAGGCCTGGCCGCGGGCATTGCTGCCTCGGGGAGCAGTGCGGGCGGCGTGATCTTCCCCATCTTCCTGCACCGGGTCCAGACCGACATCGGCCTGCCTGGTGCGCTGCGCTACAGCGCTCTCATGATTGGCATCCTGCTGGCTGTGTCAGTTTTCATGGTACGCGCGCGCTTGCCTCGCAAGAAGTGGGACCCCTCGGTCAAGTGGTTCGACGTGGCCCTGTTTGGCAATAAGGAGTTTGCACTCTACTCGGCTGGCACCTTTCTAACCATGTAAGGGAGTCCTTTTGTCTCTTCCCTGGGCTCTTCTCGGCCACCTCTTTAACGTCACTTGTGTTGATGGCAGGTGGGGGCTTTGGGGCCCCTTCGACTTTATTTCCAGTATGGCCCTTGGTCAGGGCTTCTCGTCGGACCTGGCTCTCGGTCTGGTCTCTATCATCAAGTGCGTCGCTCCTCAAAGACACCCCTGCATGCTTCCTCTTGACTGGACACTAAGCATCGTACAGTGCCACATCCATACCAGGTCGTGTGTTGCCGCCCTTTTACGCCGATCGCATCGGCTGCTTCAATGTGATCACGGGCTGCTCCCTCATGACGGGGGCGTCTATCCTCGCGCTCTGGCTCCCCTTCAACTACCACGCCTCCCACGCTGGAATCATCGTGTTCGCTGCCGTCTACGGGTTTGCGAGCGGCGCCTTCGTGTCCCTGCTCATGCCCTGCGCGGCCAAGGCCGGGAGCATCGACACTATCGGCCAGCGTTTCGGAACCTTCCAGGTCGTCATGGCTGTCTCGTAGGTGTACCTCTGTCTCAAAGTATGTAGTCTCGGTGACACGGGCTGACAAATGACCCAACCCACGCGTCGAATGCACATAGAACCCTTACCGGTTTGCCAATCATGGGTGCCATTCTCGGCCGCCAGAACAACACGGACTATTCGGGCTTGCAGTTATTTTCAGGTTTGTCTTGCTTGTCGGGAGGGGCATTGCTCATCCCGGCTACTTATTTCTTGCGTCAGCACTTTGGGACATGGAAAACTTGAGCTGTGCGGTCGAAGCTGCAGTTCTGTTCGAAAAAGATAGCCATCGCCGCCAGCGGGCTACGTTTGTACCGGCGTATTCGTTTTCCTCTTTCTTTCAATTTTCATTCTTTATTTCTGTAAGGACATTCAAAAGTACTACATACACCATGAGTCTAATCTCATCTACATTCACATAATCGCCAAACAGTTGCATTTACATTGAACCTACGTCATCCTGATATTGCTCTCAGTTCGTTGCCACTATACTCTTACACGAAAAGCAACCACACCAAAACCCATATTCGTCTTTAAGGCCGAGTTTGCACAGCTCTAAGCTGAGCCGACCCTGAGCCGACCCTGAGCCAGGCTGAGCTAGGCTGAGCCACACTACAGATGGGCCCATTTCAGGCACCGACTAGAAGAAAGCAAGATTTTTGGAGATGTTGGACACGTACATATCGGCTATACCGAGCTTTCTAAATATGCCTTGCCAGGAATAGTGTCTCAAGCACAGGCTTCCTTATAATGACCTGCCTACTTCGGCGTATAACTCTGTGAAGAGTCCCATTTCTACGTTTTGAAATCACGCGGAGGTGTTACGGACCGCCGTGCTAGAGTACCTCCTCTGGGCTTGCTACCTGTATACTAGCTGGTGCTGCTCACGAAAAATACGAAACGCGTCGGGCCTTTAACGCGGTCATCCAAGAAAACGGGAAAAGCTGACGCGATGGCAGAGCACAGGGCTGTGGTTGCATTGACGACTAGGTAGGGGTGGCACGGGCCACGAAAAGTTGGATTGGGATCCGAATCCAGTTTTGGATCGCAATCCGCACGGGTATTTGTACCCAAACGACGGCTGAAGACTACAACGTACACTTGCAATAAACGTGAAAAAAATTGGAGGTCGTGGCGCATTTACCCCGCCGCATACTGGCATACTGGGCAGCGAGGCTGAGGCTTTTACCGCTGGTATTGGCTGCCTGTTTTCTGTCTTGCCTATTAATTGACGCCGGGATGGACGTTTCTTCGCGCGCCCTACTTGCTTCTTGCATTGCGTTTTTTTCTCTGTTGCATACAATACAATACACCGCAAGACGGGCTGCATCCTGTGACGGTGCGGTTCCTAAAACACCGAAAAGCAAATGACATTACCGAGATGCATTTCCTTCATTACGACAGCGGCAAGCTAACGCTCACAAAGAACATCAGGGAGGGCGCCGTCGACTATGCGATTTTATCGCATACCTGGGGTGACGAAGATGACGAGGTCAGCTTTGCCGACGTCACCCAGGCCAGCCTCGACAAAGCAAAGTCCAGAGTCGGGTTCCAAAAAGTCCAATTCTGCGTCGACCGCGCGGAAAAGGCTGGGCTCAAATACAGCTGGGTCGACACTTGCTGCATCAACAAGGCAGACGCCGCCGAGGTCAACGAGTCGATCAATTCCATGTTTCGGTGGTACAAGAATGCAAAGCAATGCTACGTGTACCTGTCGGACGTGTCGCTGTCCAGCCGTGAGAGTGGTCAGCCGGTCCGCGTTTGGGAAAACGCGTTTCGTCAGAGCCGGTGGTTCAAGCGGGGCTGGACTCTCCAGGAGCTGTTGGCGCCATCGTGCGTCCTGTTTTATTCCCAAGAGGGTGTCTATCTGGGCGACAGGCAGTCCCTTCTACAGCTGATCCACGAGATTGCGGCAATCCCCGAATCTGCGCTTGCAAACTTTGTCCCGACCGCGTACAACGCCGAGCAGCTGTTTAGCTGGACAGTTGCCCGAAACGCAAAGCGGGCAGAGGATATGGCCTACTGTCTCCTTGGGCTTTTCGACGTCTCCATGCCACTGGTCTACGGAGAAGGGATAGAGAAAGCCATTCGGCGGCTTCGCAGGGAGATTGATGAGAGAGACTTTGGCCCACAGGACAAGCAATGCGTCCGGGATCTGTTCCAGACAGATCCCCGCGACGACAAGACGAGAATCGAGCGCACAAAAGGCGGTCTCCTGCAGGATGCGTCTCGATGGATTCTGGAAAACAATACGTTTCAGCAATGGCACAACGAACCCCAAGCTTCTTTTCTGTGGATCCGGGGAGACCCCGGCAAGGGAAAGACCATGCTGTTGTGCGGCATCACCGACGAGCTCGAGCACAAGTATTATGGCGCGTGTCTGTCGTATTTTTTCTGCCAGGAAAGCGACAAACGGCTCAGCAACGCCACCGCCGTGCTGCGCGGACTTGTGTACATGCTCCTCCGGCAGCGACCTGGTCTTATTGTTCATATGCGCGATAAATACGGCACCCAGGGAAAGGGGCTGTTTGAAGACACCAATGCGTGGGAAGCAATGTCCAAGATTCTCACAGACATGCTTCGGGACAAGCAGGCTGCCAACGCTGTTCTGCTCATCGATGCCCTTGACGAATGCACGGTCGACCTACCGAATTTGCTTGATTTGGTCAGCCGCCCGACTGGCGCCAAGTGGATTGTTTCGAGCCGAAACTGGCCGAGCATCAGTAGCACACTGGCAGGCTCGGAACACTCCGTCCAGCTCAGCCTAGAGTTGAACCAAGATGCCATCTCCAGCGCTGTAGATACTTACATTCGTTGCAAGGTGAATGATCTCGCTCTCAAGCACCAATACAACCAGGACACAAGTCATTCCATCCAGCAGCACTTGGCCGACAACGCGGACGGCACTTTCCTCTGGGTCGCCTTGGTATGCCAGGTGCTTGCCGATACCAGGCGGTGGAAGGCACTGACTGTGGTGAGGTCTTTCCCCAAGGGCCTCACGTCGCTGTACAGGCGGATGATTGAGAGCATCCAGGCGTCTGAGGATGCCGAGATCTGTCAAAACGTCCTAGCCGTCGCGTCGACGGTCTACCGGCCCGTCACGTTGAGCGAGCTGCGTGTGCTGTGCGAGAGTATGGAGGGCAGGGACGCAGCAGATGCAGAGGACATTGTTCGGCTTTGCGGTTCTTTCCTGACACTCCGTGGCGAAGTTGTGTACTTTGTGCATCAGTCGGCAAAGGAGCATCTTGTCAACAACGAGGCGGGAGTGGTTTTCCCGTCTGGCATCCCCGGCCAGCACGCCGCCATTGCTTTACGCTCTCTTGTGGCTTTGCATGCACTGCGGCGAAATATATACGATCTCGACGATGTGGGCCAAATCACGGACATCGCCCCGCCCGCATGCGACCCGTTGGCACCCATCCATTATGCGTGTGTTTTCTGGGTGGACCACCTCCAGGAGGCGGACAGCGCGGCGGCCGAGGTTGCGCTGGAGGACGGCGGTGCTGTGCACGACTTTCTCCGGCAGAAGTATCTTTACTGGCTCGAGGCGCTCAGTCTTTTGAAAAGCATGCCGGGTGGAGTTATCGCGATCCGAAAACTCGAAAGCACGGTAATGTGTTTGTTTCCCTTCTTTGGTTGGGAGCAGCGACGGCCCATGAACTAACGGACCCCCCCCCCTCGGTTGTAGGCGCGGACAAAAGGACCAGAGGTATCAGGCCTGATCCACGATGCATGGCGCTTTGTTTTGTCGTTCAAGTATGCCATCGAGATTGCCCCACTGCAAGCATACGTGTCGGCGCTTTTCTTTTGCCCCAGGCGCAGCAAGGTGCGGGAGCTCTTCAAGACAGAAGAGCCCGACTGGTTAAAGGTCATGTCCACAGATATGTTGGATGTGGACTGGGGTGCCCGCGTCGAGACGCTGGAGGGCCACACGAAAGTGGTCAGCGGAGTTTGCTTTTCGCCCGATGGAAAACAAATTGCGTCGGCCTCGTATGACGGAACGGTCAGGCTTTGGGACATAGCCTCAGGAAAATGCGTGCGATCGTTGGCCTGCGGCATACCCCTACTTTTGTGCGTTGCATTCTCACCCAACGGAGACCGAATTGCGGCGGGATCATTCATTGGAATCGTGAAGCTTTGGAACACCTCAGGAGAGTGTATATGGACAGCGCAAAGCGATCACGATATCATGGGGGTCGCATTTTCACCCGATGGCAAACTACTAGCCTGGGCCACCGGGAGGAGCCGGTTTGTGGTTTGGGATGTGGCTTTGGGACAGTGCAAATGGTATTTGCAAACGAATTGCCAGTTTGCATCGATCATTTTCTCAGCCGATGGCCGAGAAATGGCGTGTGGTGTTCGCGGGGACACACTAATAGTGTGCAAAATTGCGTCAGGGCAGCTTTACGAAAGAGGAGTGCAAGACGGAACGCTGTCAATGGCCAAGTTATTGTTGGGAGAACCGCAAGCTGCGTCCCCGGAATGTTTGCTCGAATCTTGGCACTTGGCCTCTGGGCAGTCTGGAGGGACGTTTGATTACGGACACTCTTGCGTGATTTCGCCTGATGGCCGGCGAATAACGTTCAGGGACAGAGAGAGCCCTTCAACCGAAATCCGAGACGTGGCATCCGGGGTGTGCACGCAGCGGTTGTATGGTGACGGGGCACTCAGAGTGGCCATTGCGTTTTCTCCCGACAGCCAACGGCTGGTGACCGGGTTTATGGACGGCACCATAAATGTATGGAACGTCAAGGTGAAAGCGGCCATCGAAGAAGGATCGCAGAAAGCAGCGGAACATGCAAACAAAATTTCGGATATAGCTTTCTCTCCAGATGGCCAGATATTGGTTTCTACGTCTATAAGCAGCAGTACCTGCCGGGTCTGGGACGTGGCCTCGGGGCAGTGCAAATTTACGCTCCGAGGACACCAGTGTGAACTTCCTTCGATGGCGTTCTCAGCAGACAGCCGGCTTTTGGCATCGGCGTCTCCGGGACTTTGCAAGGTGTGGGACGTGGCGTCGGCAGAGTGCAAGCATACGGTTCAAAGCCTTAACAGCGCTATTACAGCCGTCGCCTTGTCTCCAAGCGGCCAGCTGTTGGCTTTGGGATACAGCGACGGGTCCTGTATTATTCAAGATCTTGCTTCGAGGCAGAACATGCATCTACCGACAGAGCATGTTGTTAACAAAGTGACATTTTCACCGAATGGCTCGCTTTTGGCATTGGCGACGGTGCGTGAACATAATACCTGCGTGATTTGGGACGTGGCCCGGAGGCAGGTCCGGTTCAAGATCGGCCTAAAAACCTTTGCTGAGACAATTGCCTTCTCTCCCGGCGGACGGACGTTGGCGATACGAAACGGAAAGAGGGTGGGGACGCTAGACGAAAACTCTCGTATCGAGATATGGGATGTGGAATCGGGCCAGTGCATAAAGGAGGTGGAGGACTCGGCCAATTTCCTTCTGATGTGGAGGGATCAGTCGCCCCTTGACTTAACACGGCCGTGGAACTATGCACCGTCCGAGGACGGCTGCTGGCTTACTATGAACGGCCAGCAGATCGTCTGGATACCGACAGTGTTTCGGGGCAGATTTACGCGATGCGGACAGCTGGTTGCGTTTCGCGACGCACGTCGAGACCAGCTTTTGGTCCTTGATGTGACGTGGCACGTCAAGAAATAGTGCTGGGGCTGAGCTGAAGAGTTCCGGGTGTCTACTGCACAGGTGAAGGCTCGGCAGTGCAGGTGATGACAAAGGCCGCCGCCAGGACAGATGTCACACGAATCACCTTCCGGTTGACCATGTATCTATGTAACTAGTGAGGCGATGATTGGCTGGCCAACACCGGACTTCCTCAACGTCATGCTGTGCTTGTACTGCTGTTATTACTGCAGATTACGGTAAATGGCGTCATGGCCGTCGCTGCGCGTACTCGATAAGGTGTAAAAAGAGTTTGTTAGCACAGATCCACATGGCTAGGATTTCGACCAGTTTCCTTACATAAAAATCGACTACGGCGCCTATCCTGGGTGGCTGTCCCTTTTGTAACAACCTTGTAACGGGCTGCATTCAGCGTTCGAAAACATGATGTTGTACGTGGAATCAAATATCAGCCCAATGTGCACCCCGAATCTGCTCATTGAGAATTTCCCTTTTCGGGGGTGCACCTGTGCCGTCCTGTGCCCTCGTGTCTGAGACATAATTCCTTAACAGCAAACAAAACACGACCTGACAAGGCCAAATGGCCGCGTCGACAACGACGAGCCCGGCCGCTGGCCCCGTGTTAGACGGTCGCGCCTTCGTTACGCCGGCCCGGCCGTCCAACAGAAATACTACCCGGCTACAGCACACCCACTCCCCCAGCCCTATGTCACCCGACAACCTTTACCAAGCGAGACACGCCACCGGAGCCACGCAACAGGCTCCCTTCATTCCCGGCCCCAAGGGAGCATGGCTACATGCAGATACGCAGTATGATCTTATAACCATTCATGACGTTATGACACATGTATCCAAGAGCAAGCCCATCAAATTATGTTCCTGATAATCAACTAGGACCCGTAGCAGGGAGATATGGGTGCATCCACGGGAAGAAATGTCTAAGGAGACCTGTCAAGATGCACAATGGGGTCCCCAAAGGGAATTTAGCCCTCCCATTCGTATTCACCACGCTCACGGCTTGCCCATCGTACTTCCCTTGCGCACATCAGCGGCCTCGACCATGGCCGCCGAGAGGTCTAGGTACGAAAGCGGACTGTTCTCATCGGTAAAGCTCAAGGCATGACCGCGCTGTGCGTCGACGGACAGTGCTCCCGGCTTGACGTAAATGGTGGTCAGCCAGTGCTCCTGGGCGCGGAGCAGTTTCTCGGTCTGGCGCAGGTCCTCGTACACGTGGGACGCGGAGCGCAGCAGCAGTAGCCGCAACAAGGAGGGGACATGACGGGATAGGTGGTCGTCAATGGTGGCCGATGAGAGGAGGACGAGCTTAGGCAACGGGGTCACGTCGGATTCCCTAATGCCTTCCAGTGCGCGGATGACTCCCAGAGCGGTGTCATAGCTAAGGCGGCACCCGGGGACATTATCGTTGGTGGAAACGACCAGGAAGACCGCGCGGCAGCCTCTCAGGACCGAGCTGAGCAGTTTGACATCGTCGATGCTTCCCTCAAAGATTTTAACTTGCGAGTCGCTCTCTATTCCAGGATGCAGCTGCTTCAGCTTGGATTTGTTGCGACAGTAGGCGTGGACTTTCACATTTGGACGCTGGAGCAGAATCCGGATAAGTGCGGTGCCACAGTTTCCTGTAGAGCCCAGGACAGCATAGGAATCCATATTCTCTGTCGTAGACCTGTAGATTTCCGGTGTCCTGGACAGTCGAAGACGGCGTTGAGTCGCTTATGGGGCCAAAATGAAATTAACTATGCAGTACACGCACATTATAAGTTGGTACCACCCGCTTATCACGGTCTATATACCCCCCCCCCGTCTATGACCGAGATGGAATTCTACCGGAGACTGCATGATCACGCCGTATTTTGGCAAATAACACGTACTACTCCGTTCCGGCTAATATTGTCCTCTCGTCGGGATCTATGAATCGGCACTACTCCTTAAGGGTGCATGGTGCATACCACTAGACCACATCCCCCAACCACATCCGTCAACTATAGTGCAATTGTTTGCCCAGCATACCCCTCTTACCAACTCTTCAAGAATATCTACGGCAGACCGTTGAGCCGTAGCACCCTCGGTACAGCTTCCTAATTACTTATGGAGGCTAGTTACCCGTGGAGACAACCCTTTCAGCAGACTTTTTGGGCTAAACCCTGTATGGACCGGCCTGACGCCATAGCTCCGCTTGTCACGTCGTTGCCTGGTTGCTGAGATAGTTCTGGAACTTAGGAAAGAACTCCTTAAAGAACTCCGTGTTCACCATCTCATCCATTGCCCTGATATGCTTCCCATCCTCAGTAAATGTGACAAATAAGGCATATTTATTATTCCACTTAAAGTCTCTAAATGGCGTGTCCGTAAAGGATTTAGCATACACAATGGCCTTTCCTTTAGCAACATCATGCACGATGTTGATGACTTTAAACTACTTGAAGAATTAGCAAGTTTTGGCCCCTTAATACATGTTTTATGGGCCGTTGCTGCTTGTTAACCTTGTAATTGGAAAGAACCTCTACCATTCTGGCCACAGTTAATGCGGCCTTAGCTTGGGAAAGGGGCGGGACGCCTAGTGAATAAGGTAGTAGTCTTTGTTGAAAATCCTCCGACTAGGTTAAAGTTAGGCTCTTTAGTGTTTATGCCTCCTATCCCTTAATAAAACGTTTAAGCGTTTTGGCTTAGATGTCGACTGTTGCTGTTATATTAAGTTGAGATAGTTACTAAACAAAATGACTAGAGTAAATGCTTAATAAAATACTAGACGTGTTACGCTTCTACGGAACTAAGATAATAGTATAATTTCCGGTTTATAAAATGGTCTACGCCGGGCAACATAACCTTTATACGAAAGTATTTAGGCAAATTAGAGTAACCTACCACCTTAAGTATAAGTTTAGGGATGTAGTTTTATAAATCCGTTAGCGCTTTATATTAGTGTATAGTATTACCTTAATCTTTGTAAACATAGCTAATACCTAGCGTCTTAGTCGCCCTTACTCTTAACTTTAACCTTACACGTATTAGTAAACAACAACTTTAAACAAGCCGTGTAGCCTTTAATAGCTATAAAGTAGTTCTTTTAAAGTGCTTTTTACTTTTTAAATTACTTTTAAGGTACTAATAAGTTTATATAATAAGTTAATAATTATACTACTTAAAAGGAACTCTATATAACACTTTAAGAAGTAAGACGTAGTGTTATAACCACAAGTTTCCTAAGTGATAAACCGGTGTTGTCAAGGTGTTTATATTAGCAGAACAACTATGTGTTTAAAGTAAACAGTAAAGCTTATTGTCTCGTAAAGTGTAGTTCTTCGTTACGTTTATATGTAAGTCACAAGCCTGCAAGGGCTACTACTATAAGAGTAATACTTAGAGTAATACTTAGATTGATTGCTAAAGAGCTGTCCAAAGGAAATAGCTATCTAGATAGTAGAGACCGTAGTCTTATATACTAATGTGTTTCCTTACATCTCTTCATGTAGTCCTGGATCATTTGGCTCGCCCGTC
>JRUC01000864.1:0-11083 GCA_000806385.1 Leptographium procerum | reverse complement strand
CCCCCCCCCCGGGCTATTAATATTCAAAGCGGTGAAACAAAAAGGAAAAGCCTAAGAAGCCAAGCCTATCACCGTCGTCACCGCCTCCCGTTAGCGGCCGTAACCGGCTCGCGATGCGTGCAGCTCGTCAGCAGGTTGCGGCTCCGCTCCGCCTGCTCCTCTTGGCCCATTAGGTGGTCGTCCTCGCCCAGATCGCTCGTCTCCTCCCATATCTTCCACATCTCCGCGTCGGTGCCGCCCGGTACCGCCCAGATGTTCTCGCGCAGCCGCTTGTGCCGCTCCCGGTCCTCCTCGATCCGCTCCTCGATCTGCTTCTTGTCAAGGCGTCGTGGAGGATCGGCTGTGTGGGCGGAGTTGGTGGTGGTGCTATGGCTATGATTGTGGCTGTGGTTGTGGTTGTGGTTGTTGTGGTTGTTGTGGTTGTGGCCGCCGCCTCCACCGCCACCACTGCTGCCCCCCCCAAAACCTCCTGCCGCGTTGCTGCTTCCGCTGCCGCCGCCACCGCCACGACCAGCGTCGTCTCCTGCTGCAATCCCGCCGACCGTCACGCGTCCGCCTCGCCCGTTCCGGCCAGCCAAGGGGATCATCGTCTGTGACGGCGCCATGCGCCCATTGTCCACGTCCATGAGAACGTCCTCTTCGTTGACGCCACTACCGCCACCACCACCACTTCCGCTTCCATTTCCGTGGCCCCCATCGACCATGTCGTCCTCGTCGGCCACTCCCGGCGACCGCAGCAAGTCTGCCTCGCGCTCCCGCAGGACCTCCTCGATCTCGGTGACGACCTGGCCGTCCAAGAAGCCGCGCTGCTGCAGGCCCTGCAGCACTCGGCGCACCACCTTGACGTTGGCGGCGCCCTGGCCGCTCTCGGGGGCGACGGCGTCGACGACGCGGATGATGTCCCGCTGGATCATGGCGACGTATTCGTTGTGGCCCTCGCGCTGTGCCAGCTCGAGGAAGTGCTCGATAAAGTACATGATGTTTGCCCGCGTGTTGAGGGCCGTCTTTGGTAGAGTTAGAGGGAAAGAGAGAGAGAGAGTGAGGGATCCAGGGAAGTAAAGGAAGAAGAAAGAAAAAGCTCACCTTCTCAAGCTGCTCGAGAATGCAGGAGTGCAGGTCCTCGTCCATGTCCTTGTACTTGAGCGCATAGGCCGCCGCCTTACGCGCCGACGTCACCGACGCATTCAGATTCTGCAGCTGCGAGCTGAACCGCACCCGCACCTCGAACGGATCTGCCATGGCGCTGTGTCGTTCTTTGCTCTCCTTCGTTCTTGTCCCCTCGCTCTCGTCCTGGCTACTCGTTCTTCTCGTTCTCTACTTTCGTCTATGCTGCCGTAGAGACGATGCGCATTGCCGTCTTTATCCCCGGCCTCAGGGAATCTGGCAGGCCTACCCCACGGGGAAGAAGAAGACAGGGTAGGTATTTTGCAAAAGAGTCGTTGTGGCGTCCCGGACCGGCATCTGCAAGGCACAGAAAAGTGACACTCAAATGAGAGGTACGTGGGTTGGTTGACAATTGCCAGCCGGCAAGCGGTAAAAATCCACACCAAACTTTTTGGCGCTGACGGCCCGCCAATTCCAGAGCTTCTTATCGTTTATCTTAGCGTGATTATGTAATCTACGAGACTTTTCGCAAGCCGCTCGCTCTGCTGCCACTTTTTGCCCTTTCCTTCCGGTCGTCTCTTGCGATCTGCCACGAACGAAGCATCGCATCGCGACAATGCATCCCACTCGGTGCTTGCTGAAGCGCTCGGTCTGGAAAGGTTCGTGCCGCTGTCTCTTGTACTGGTCCTTCTCTGCGTCCCGCACGCTCTGGCTTCTTCTTGCTAACGCCATCGGCTCTCTACAGGCCCACACATTGTCCCGTACGAGCGACTGCGACGCCCCTCAATGCAAAGCATGCACTTCTCTGCGAGAAACTAACATGCCTGCTCTTCTCTCTCAGACTCCCCATCGTGCGGCCACAAGCAGGGAAAACCCCCCCTCCAATTCGCACCCAGGCCCGGTCCGCAACTATCCTGCCCAACTTCGTGGGCCTCAAGTTCCAGGTGTATAATGGCAAGGTCTATCACGACGTGACCATCACAGAAGATATGGTCGGCCACAAGCTGGGCGAGTTCTCGCCGTACGTTCAAGCATCCCCCTCTAACTGCTATACGTGAAGGATTACACGGCAGCTGACACTACACACAGGACACGAAAGCCGTTCATCTGGTCGCGGTGAGAACCCAGAGGTATATTGTGATCCCAAACAAGTAGGAACGCCGGGTATGAGGTCAAGGGCCGTACAGAAACTCCCTTGTACGATAGGTACATATTTGGATACGCCAATACAAGAAAGTAGAGCAAATGAAAGAACTCGTGCAGAACGCCCATCTCGCCCCAAACACAGAAAAGAAAAGACAAAAACAAATTAAGTAAAAGTCAAAGAGGCCCTTTTCCTGCAACTCCTGCCTGTTGTGCCGAGGCCATCCTCCATCCTGATAAACAAGTGTGTGTGTGTGTGTGTGTGCGTGTATGCCTCTTCAACCTCGGAATTTGACCTTCCGCACTCCCGGCAAAGGTCTGCTCCTCACCGGTAGAACTCGCCGCGCTTGACGTTGACTCCGTACTCGCCCACGGCCATGCCCAGGTCTTCCATCGTAAGCACCGTGCGGTTCTGGTTGCTGCCCTGGCCGCCGCCGCCGTAGCCGGGCCGCTGGATGCCCAGCGCTCCGCCACGCCCCTGGTCCTTGCCACCCTGTTGCGTGCTGGGCTGTCCCGGCACCGGGAACCCTGCCGCCACGCCCAGGTTGCCCATCGGGTTGTTCACGTTGGTGTTGCTAGCCCGCACCCGGCTGTACTGGTACGCGTCGGCCGCCACGTCCGCCACAAACTTTTGCGTCGCCAGGGCCAGTAGCCGAGCCAGCCGCGGATCCGTCTGCGGCGGAGGCGGCAGCCCGGCTTTTGTCATGTAATAGTTTGTTACTGCATCGGGGATCTATCCAGAAACGGAGAGAAATAGACATCATCTCGTCAGCAGATGAACAAGCAAAAAAAAAAGAGCAACAAACCAAAATCAGACAGAGCGAGCTCTCCCCCGCGAGCAAGAAAGGTAGGTCGAACCCCCTTCAAGATACTTACGATTGGCGCATAGTCGTCCATCTTATTCAGAAAGTCCTTCAGCGATATGTCCTTTGCCGTAGCATTAAGCCGCGCCTCGGCAGCCGCAGCTGCTGCGCTGGGCATTGGTGCATCATCTGGCCGGACGCCATTCGTCTGGCTCTCTGGCTCGCCGCTTCGCTCGGGGGCTCCGTTCGTCGCCATGCTGAGAGTATTTTTGGGGCAGGTAACGTCCGAATAATAAGAGATGCGGGTGGCTTGCACAGATGTAGGTTACATACTAAGCCAGGCAAAGTCCGGCCTGGTCGCGAACAGTGATAGTATATGCATGACTAATTGCAGATTACGTAATGTTGATTCTCCCGCTAACAGAAGTGCCCCCCCTGGCCAACCCAAACAAGCCCGTCTCCTGAAGTATGCTGTCTGCTTTTTCACACACCCGTCCATATCATATACGACATATATCATTTCACGTTAGCATATACCACATAGAAGTCTACCTTTCTAGTGGATTCCTTTGAGAGGTCCGAATACAGGAAAGACAGATAACCTAGCATCTCATTCCATCAGACCAACGGGGCCCTTTTGGTATCTATTCTCCACCTTCATTTATACGTTAGAGGGTGGAACAGACTTGTGGCAGACCAGAATGTAGACGAAATAGGATTGCTTATCTATAACTATACCTCCACAGATCAAGGAATGTGTTCTTGGAATTCTAGCAGACCTTTGATCTACACATGTATGAGATGTCGCGCGGCCGCGTGGACATTGATATAAATATGTGGTGAGTGCCTCATCTCTGCTCCCCTCGATGCTGTGGAATAGCACTGGGCCCTCCAAATACCCCATAATCAAGATGCGTTTTCTTGCGCTGCTGCTGGGCGCCGTTGCCGCCGCCCCGGCGTTCGCCATACCCACTACTAAGCTAATGCTGCGTGAAAGCAAGCAGAAACGAGAGAGCAAATTCCTGTTCACTGGGGTGAACGAGTGTGGGGCCGAATTCACCACCGGAGCGATCCCCGGGAAGTTGAACAAGGACTACGTGTGGCCGGTTGCCTCGAAAATCGATGTAAGTTAGGTGCCTGTTCTAATTTGTATGAGCAGAGGTACAACTTTTAATGACTGACTCCTTCCAGACACTAATGGAAAAAGGCTTCAACACCTTCCGTATTCCTTTCTTGATGTAAACTCTTCTGCCAGTAATCTTGACAGCTGCGGATGCTGACCGTGTCAGGGAGAGAGCCATTCCAAGTCGAATGACGGGCACGATCAACGAAACATATTTTCAGGGCCTTGAGCAAGTAAGTTTTTCAAAAGTAAATAAGCAGCTTGTCTTACCTGAAACTAACAAACATCTTGTAAGACTGTGGCACACATTACTGGAAAGTAAGTTTGAAAAGGAGAACGGCATACATGTTATCATTGTCCATACTAAACGGTCCGACCCAGGGGAGCTTATGCTATCGTTGATCCTCACAACTATGGTAGGTCTCCATTGCAGTCCATAGACTACTAGAATCAGTCTGGCTTACAAAAGTAAAACAGGCCGCTATTACGGAAAAGTCATCAACGATACCGCTGCCTTTAAGGCATGGTGGTATACCGTTGCCGGCAGGTTCGCGAACAACAGCCTCGTTATCTTCGATACCAACAATGAGTACCACGACATGGACAACAGCCTAGTTGCCTCGCTGAATCAGGCTGCCATCAACGGTATACGCGCTTCGGGTGCCGTGTCTCAGTACATATTTGTCGAGGGCAACTCGTGGTCTGCCGCCTGGCACTGGGTATGTGTCTTCCAGCCTCCTACTGCTAGCTAAAACCCCCTCCTAACACTGCCCCGCGCTTGAAAGATATCGAGCGGCACGTCGACTGGAATGGGTGCCCTCATCGATCCGTTCAACAAGATCATCTACGAGATGCACCAGTACCTGGACTCGGACAACTCCGGCACATCCGCCACGTGTGTGAACAGCACTGTCGGCAGCCAGCGCCTCGCAGTCGCCACCAGCTGGCTCAGGGCCAACAACAAGATAGGAATCATCGGCGAGACGGCTGGCGGAGCCAACGACCAGTGCATCGCTGCCGTGCAGGACATGCTCAGCTACATGGAAAAGAACAACGACGTGTGGGCCGGCTGGCTCTGGTGGGGAGCTGGCCCGTGGTGGGGATCTTATATGTACAATATGGAGCCGCCCAGCGGCGTGGCTTACGCCGGAGTGCTGCCCAACATTACCCAGTTCATCTGAGCAAGTTGAGGAGCAGCTCTCGTCGGCATTCATCGAAATCTGCCCCAGAAGGGCCCCTTGAAAGCAACCTGACTACAGGCTGAATCTTTCCATTACTTCTCTCACATCACGTCTCGCAAGGCTTTTGTCCAGTCTCGTTTCGTATTCCAATTACACTTATGTTTATGAATATATGTAAATCATTTTAACAAACAGAAGCTAGGGAACAAAATGGTAGGCCCTCTTGCATGGCAATACACACACTCTGCTTCTCTCCTTTGGTGGTAATCGCACTTTGAGACATTTGCTATGTACCCATCGCTTCAGGTGAGCGCGTGACAGCTTGCAATGTGATCTGATAAAAAAGCCACAATCGACGGTCAGACTGTCCGCGCATCACGATCAGATCACACGCATGGCATTCCCATACCCATTTCGCTGTGCTGATGCGTATGCACCCAGCCGAGCGTCGGTAGACTGGCCTAGTCTTCGATCTCGCCGGGAAATAAGGGACTTTTCCCGTTCTTGCCTACCTTCTCCATATGCGTATACGCTTTGGCAGCGTTTCGACGCTAGTTAAGAATCTTGGAGCCGCCATTTCGGAAATGTGAAAATGAAGTGAGAGTGGAAGGAGCGGGAACGACAAACAGTTCGCAAATAGTCCAAAGAATATCTGAGCATTGATCTGATGATTTTGTGAAACGCCGACTTGGGCAGCAACAACAACACGTTCCTGCCTCCAATTGTGCGCTTGGGAGGAGTTACACTTAGCTCGGTTGCACCTTCCTATGTAAATTAAGAAGTAGAAAAAATAGGTACGTCTAGCTGGTCGGTACGTCAGACCCTTGTCAGAAAAAGGTGGCACGATGAAGTGGAAACAATTGTGACTTGATTTACTCGTAACCTGCGCGGTTAGGCAGTTCTTCTCCCAGGCGGCCAAAACGGCCGCGGTCACGAAAACATTTGTGGCTAAGGTGCGGTTGCAGAACAGGCCCACAGGTCCACAGGGCCACTTCTTGGGCCTGTTTGAAAAAAACACCGGATGTCGTGCTCCATTATAGCAGTGCTTCGCGAGCCAATGAATTTGTCATCGAGCTGCGGGCTTTGTAAATGGCGGGGTGACGCAGCTTCCCCAATCAGAGCGCAAATTCAAGTGCCCTGTCTCGTAGCCTTACGAGCAAAGATATCCTACGAGTACGACCGAAATACACACTGTGGTTGCCTTGTTGCCAAACTCTACGGTATTCTACCACAATCCTCTACTCTTCCAAGTGATGCTAAGCGAGACCCCCCTTCTTCCTTCACCTTTCTGTTCTCTGTCTTGTTTTCCTTTCTTTCTCAACTTACTCCTGGCCAGGAAGTCGCCTTGAAACATGTTGAGCACTTTTTCCCCCGATACACTGTGAATCAACATGCATTTGCACGACTTCCCCCCAGAGCTTCTGTGTGCGATCTTGGAAGCAGTAGACGACCCGCGTGGTCTCTATTCATTTTTAAGCGCGTCTCCCAATTGCTTCCGCGCGTTCAATCTTTTCCGCTACCGCATTCTCACGTCGGTCCTCAAAAACACCATCGAGCCCGAAGTACTGCACACCGCTCTCGCTATTATGCATGTGCCATACCTTGAAGAAGGGTCCGGCTGCAAAGTCCAAGTGGACCTTGTGGAGGAATACTTCCAGGGGAAAATGTTTGCCTTCCCTACCAGTAAAGAAGACATTACTTCTTTGTGTGGTGTTGTTTGTCGCATCATCTACTTCGTCGACGACTATGCTAGCAAAGCTTGGTCTCTGCTTAACACAGCCTCCAAAAATGCGCACACACTTCCGCTGGTTCTGTCCCGCACCGAGCGTACCGCCTTTCAGAGAGCCTTCTTTCTGTACGAGCTGTATGCCAAAACGTTTCCTGTCTACCGAGATGTTTTGGACTCGGAGACTGTCGGACACGACGTGCAGGCTGCACGTTTTCTTTCCAAGGTGTAGCCATTGGTGCTGGAACAAATGAGCTGTGTTCGCTTCTACTACACTTGCATTGTCAAGAAATGCACCGAACAAGTTGAGGCTGACTTCATTAGGAGCGTGATGGCCTGCCCTAGTCTCTGCTACCGCACATGCCGAGTGCGCTCCCATCTATCTCCTAGGCCTGCGAAGCGACGAAAAGTGAGCAGCAGTCCGGCGCTACCTGAACAATCAAAGAAAACAGCTTCCTCCGACAGCCACGACGGCAGTGCTCGGCCAGCTGAGGAAACGCGAGAAGCAGGGGAACTTTTGGAATCCGAGTTGGAAAAAAAACTCTCAGATCGCTGGAATTGGAATCTTCTTTAACAAAATGGATTACGAACCCTTTAGCATGGATCTGTTCTCTAAGAGGCGAAATTACGAATACGTGTCTCACCTCGACACGATGACCTGCTTGCGTTCTGAATACATGTATCAGCTAGCTCGCAGCGACGGAAGAAAATTGGATCAGCTAAGTGTCGGATGTGACCTCTATGCCTTTGATGGTCTTTTTTTCAATGCGGCGTCGCAAATAGCACGTTTTGACTTTGCGCCCCCAAACAACAATACCGCACAGTCCAGCAGCTTTGCATACTCTTTATTCCAACTCTCAGACAGGCACGAGGACCCAACTGACGATAGAAATATTCAAACCGATGCAATTCTCAATTCTGCTCTTCGAGAAAGGGCGTATGTTTTCTGGAGCGACGAGAGGGTTTATCAACCGCCTATTGCCGATAGTCTTCGACGTGCTCGGAATATAGATCGAGAAGAAGCAGTCCTTCTGTATGACGACTACCTTCGAACGAGTGTTCAAGAGAAACTGGATGAGGTGGGCATCCACCGCGAGGATATGTGTAAACTCTACAAGCAGTTTCGTGGTAAGTCGTTCTATGACGATGAATTCATGTAGTTTTAGTTTGTTTTAGAGTATGCCGCAGGCAGTCGTCGCGTTCGCCGCCTTTTGAGCAAGCATTGCTTTGGAGTTACTTTTAGATTTTTTTTGGTTTCATCTGTTAAAATCCGGAACTTTCAATCGCTACATTTCATGATGCATTCACCCTTGGTCGGGTTCTTTGCAATTTGTGACCACATAGTTAGCCAAGCACTGTAGGGTGTAACCGAAGGCTCGACCCTGCAGCAGTTCACGGCGCTTAAGCGAACCCTTCGAAGGATTGCAAATCCCACAGCCCGTCGGAATCCACAGTTCTGTCTTCGGCTGGCCGTCCGCCGGTCTTCTCCAGCGTCAATAGAAACGAGCGGCTAGACCTAGTTGGCTGTTAACAATTCATGTTGTTTCCACAAGCGTTTAAATTTTGGCAAGAAGTGGACGTCTGGCCGGGTTGCATCTCTACAGCACATGAGACCGGCCCGATTTTGAACCTATTTTTGCCTTCAACCTCATCGTTTGCGACTCCCATAGCTACTGGACTGAAAATTGGTTGTCCATCTAAGCCACACCAAATTAAATGGCCAACGCGGTCTGATAGGCCGTAACCATAACCAGAACCCATGAAGGACACAGTAAAGGGACAGCCTGGTAGGCGGCCTAACGCTTACGAATTAGAGGAACCCCTGGTATGATGGGTGCATATCCTTGAGTTGCGAGGGCCGTTTCAATTCTAAGCGAGAAACATCGAGCAAGAAAGACCCTTTAACGAGGCCATGTGAAAGGGTTCTTCCTGCCTGCGATCCCTTCCTCGTGGAAACTTTTGTGCACTTTAAAATGTTTCCGACGTCCGTTCGGATTTCATCTCTTTCCTCCCATCAACGTTCATCCCTTACAATTTATTTGTTTATTCACACAAGCATCTTCATCCCCACCATTCTTCTATAGCCTGCAGCCCCCAGTCAGCCACGTCAGACAAATATTTGAACAAATTCAAAAACACCTCCGGCTTTCCCAATAAGTATTCTCCTGACGAGTACGAAAACGAACATTTCGAGCAGCACCCAGGGGGACACTGGGATCCTGAGACGAGAGATTTGTACAGCAAATATTCCGACATGACGGATGATGTCCTATCTACCAACGAGCTTTATAGACGTGTGGCCGTATCTTACGATGCAAAGGTCCGGGCCCAGAACTAAAGAAAAAAGGTTGTCGACATCTCGAGTATGAGAAGAGAAGGGCACCCGGCCCTGATTGAACCTGCAAACTCCGCTGCCGACATAAGCTTGGAGTAAGATGAGAATGCCCAAAGATATTCTTAGCCGTCAGCTGACGTTTACCACGTGCTCTAGATATGCACGAAGGAGGCATGAGATTTAGGACGAAAAATCGTATGCCTATCCAGAACTTGTTGAGTGTAAAGAGCACGAAAGATACGCACGAGAAAGTTATGGTCTGGCCGAACAATTCAGAGACCGACTAAGCCTGCATGAGCGTGAGGCTGGGGCCGGTGCTGCAACTGCCGCTCCTAGCTCGAGCACCGGCAGCCGCGGTAGATCCAAACCTAGGGTTGGAGTCCGCCGCCCTCCGGCCAGTGAAGCTCCCATGGCCTCCACGTCATACTCTACCAGAGTCGGGTCTGCCTCCGCCACCGGTAGCTCGGCATATGGTGATCCTTTGGTGCCTCTCAGAGCAGCCGCCGCCGGCCAAGAAGCCAATCTCGCGGCCGAGTTGTGGATAGGCCGTCTTTGACGTCTGGCACCACCGTCGACAGCTCCATCTTTGACAGTCGTTCCGACGCTCTCGACGCCAGCGACAGCAGGTCTAGTAAACGGTATCACAGCACGTTCACAGAGATCACGCCCGCTTCGAGCTTGTCACGACCTGGACACGCCACGGGAAGCAGCGTCTCAAGCACTGGGACTGCTATTACCCTACCCCCTCGCAGCCTCGAGCGTTCTAGAAGCAGACCCCGTCGCAGTATCTTCGAGAGCGTGCCCGCTTCGAACTCGACCCGACCTGAAACCCTCGTAGGAAGTAGCTTCTCAAGCACTGGCACGCCTGATGCCCTTCCTGCCAGCAGATTTGAGCGTCCCAGAAGCAGACCCAGTCGTAGCATCCTCGACAGCACGCCCAATCCAACCTTGACTCGGCCTGGAACCCTCATAGGAAGCAGCGTCTCGAGCACCGGGACAGCATTTTCCCTCCTTCCCCGACTCGAGCGCTCTAGAAGCAGACCCCGCCCCGGTGTTTTCGAGAGCACTGCCGCCTCGACTTCTGGTTCTTCCCCCATTGGCACTAGCCAGGGCTTTAAACGCCCGCCTCCACCCCTTTTCACAGCGCCCTCCTCGATCCCCAGAAGCGACAGGCCTGGTGCCTTCCGGAACACAAACGCCTTGGACGGCCCTTCTGAAGCCTTCCGAGGCCGCAACACGTCGCCGTACTACGGCGGCTCGTCTCACCGCAGCCCGAGTCGGGCCCGCAGCAGCTCCCGTGGCCGTTCCTCCAGAACCTTTCGTGACAGCCCTTTTGACGACTTCCGTGGCCGCAACACGTCCCCATACTACAGCGGTCCGTCTCGCCGTAGCCCAAGTCGGGCCTGCCGTAGTCCGAGTCCCGGTCCCAGTCGTTACTAAGCGGACCACGACCATTGGGGTGGCTTGCTTAGCACTTGCCCCGACTTTGTCCACACCCTTTTTTCTGCCCGGCTGTATATTATTGTGTTTGGCACGTTTTCACCGGCGTTATATGTTGTTCGTCATGCCTTCGTCATCATTTGTGGTGTTTGTTATCGTTAGACGTTGCATACTGTTTTGTTCTGTCACATCCTGTTTCCTTGTCTCATTTCGGTTCTTTTAGTTCAG
>JRUC01000863.1:0-10000 GCA_000806385.1 Leptographium procerum | reverse complement strand
ACGACATGCTGTACAGCTTCCAGTTCGGCATGCCGACGATTGTGCACGGAGACGAGACGACAACGCAGCCGCCTCACAACCTGCGCGATGACGACTTTGACGAGTCCTGCGCCGTCCTGCCGCCCGAGCGGCCATCCTCTGACGCCTCCCTGCCACTCTACTATGCCGTCAAGCTGCGACACGTCCGCCTGATCCGCCGCGTTGTCCGCCTCTCCTTCTGGGGCCAGCAGTCCTCTGGTAGCACCCCCGAGTCTCTGGCTGACGAGCTGTGCGTCCTCCACCGCGGCCTGCCCGTCCACCTGCGCATGCCATCTCGCATCCGTGACTGTCCCTTTAGTGATGCCGGCCACGACATCATGCACCGCCTCGTGCTTGACCTGCTCCACCACAAGGCCATCTGCGTGCTGTTCCGCGAGGCGCTGACCCGCAGCAGTGGCAGTGGAAGTGACAGGGCCAATGGCAATGGCAATGGCAATGGCAACGGCAATAGCTCCAACAGCTTCGACAGCTCCGACAGCTCCGACAGCTCCGACAGAAGCAGGCGCCAGCTCCAGCGTCGCTGCTGCCTGGTCTCGGCTCTGCGCATCCTCGACCTGCACGTCGACTTTGAGATGGAGACCCGGCCGGCGGCGAACAGCTCCTCCTTCGCCTCCTCCTCCTCCTCCTCCTCCTCTGGTGCCGGCCGCCTAGCCACAGAGCGACACATGTTTGGCAGCCTCGCCCTGCACGACTTTCTGCTGGCTGCTACCATTCTCTGTCTGGACCTGACCGAGACTGCCGCCGGTGGTGATGACGGTGACCCAGACCCTCTGCTTGAGACGCACCACGACTCCCTAAACGACCTGAATTATCTCAACAGCCCCGACGAGCTCTCCCTCGAGCAGCGAGCCACTGACCGCGACGCAAAGCTGTCCGCCCTGCGCAGTGCCTACGCCCTCTGGCACAACCGCCGCCTGACATCACGTGACGCCGCCCATGCCGCACGCGTCCTGGGTGCTATAGTGAAGAAGCTGTCGGAGGACGGGGTCGCCACGACGCGAGGGGATACCGATACCCGTTTCGCCGCCACGACCGCCGCGACCGCCACGACGAGCACTGCCACAGAAACCACGGCAAGCCCCCATCTGCCGCTGCTCAACGCCACGTACGACTGGTCGCAACCGGGGCCCTTTGACACCGTGCTCAGCGACCCCTACAACCTGGACTGGGTGCGTACTCTAACCAGGCTTGAGGGCGATTCTTAAATAATAAAAAAGGATTTGGCTAACAATTGCACAGTATGCAATCGATTCGTTCTTGCTGGACCGCCAGCCAGAAGCAGATGCCGGCGGCATGTTGTGGTCGGCCGACCTGATGGCCCTGGAGAATTGAGAAGCTCTGTAAAGTAACTAGCGTCTATTATTGCGAGTACGAGTACGTATTCAGTTACACGGTATTATGCGTCTATAGAAGAGCCCATCACCGTATATGCATGCATGCGTGTAAGCATGCCAGATACCACTTACTACAAAGTACATCTCGCCCACCGGCAAAAGGCTCAGCACCGCAGCTCGACGCCGCCCTTGCTGACGGTCAGGTATTTGACGCCTTTGAACGGCTTGACGCCCTCGCCCAGGCCGCGACTGCGTTTCGGGTCCAGCAGGATACTTTCGACCCGTACGCCGCTAGCCAGCCAGCCCTTGACCGAGAAGCTGACCGCCGCCGACGCCGGCATCAGCATCCGGTTGCGGTCTCTCCTCCGCTTGGCCGCTGCCGCTGCCGCTTCGTCCTTTGCTTCCTGTGCTTCTCTCTCTTCCCTGGCGCTGTCTGCCGCCGTCTTCTTTTTTGTGCTCTTCTGACTCTTGCTCTTCTTCTTCTTCTTCGACGACGTCCCGACGCCGCCGCCGCCACCGCCGCCATCGTCATCGAGGTCATCGTACGTGGCAAACGTGCGGAAGCCAAACTCGTCGCTGTCGTCTGCGTACCCGCCGGCATCCTCCTCCTCGTCGGCGGCGCTGTCATGACCCACAGCGGTACAGCGCAGGCTAAAGTAGGTGGCGCCGGCGGCTATTTCGCGGGTCGAAATATGCCATGAGAGGAAGCGGTCGCCCGGGTTGTAGGCCGCATCCCCTTTTGTCGGCCGTATCTCCACGAGGCTCCGCACGCCCGTCGGCAGCGGCACCGTGACGTGCACATCTTGTAGCAGCGGCGATGACGGCGTACCGGGGACACCATGATGGCCGCCGCCGCCGCCGCCACCGCTGCCGCCGGCCCCCACTGCAAAAGTGCGATTGATGTGCACCCTAACCTCAAAGTCGGCTCCAACGGGCCCGAGACCTGTGCGCATGTCAACGCTGACGGGCAGGCGCAAGTTGCCATTACTGCTGCTGCTGCTACTGATGCCGGTAGCAGCGGCACCCGTCTTAGTTAGGCCCGGAAGGCTGCCGGCCATCAGATCGACTTCGTAGGCGGCTAAGACGAAGCGGCCGTCGGGCGGTACGAAGCTCAGCTCGCCGGGACGCTCGCGCCAGCGGGCCAGGCGGACGCAGGGATGGAAGACGGGAAGCTCGAGGAGGCTGGCGAGGTGGCCTGGCTGGCCAGACTGGCCAGACTGGCCGCGTCTGGAGCTCCCGCCGCCGGCCGACAGCGTCAGCAAGACATCGGGCACGCCCGAGACCTTGGCAGTAAAGGCGATGGAGCCGTGGGCGAAGGCGGCTAGCGGGCGACCTGAGGGCGCGAGTGTGACGGCGAGCGACTCGACCACGTCGGCGTACAGCTCGTTCGACGTGTGGCGGACGTTGGCCCGGCGCCAGGGCAGTGCAGGTGAGGCAGAGGAGGATAAGGACGAGGACGAGAGTGACGGCAGGATAGACGAGGGCGAGGCGGCGGCGGATGAGGACGAGGACGTGGCGGTGGCGGCGGCGGCCGAGAGCGCGGCGGCGGCCTTGCCCGGCAGGGTGATGCTGCTGAGCAGCTTGCCGACGAGGCCCTCGACCTCGACCAAGTCGCGGAGGGCGTTGCCCTCGGTAGTGCCGACGGCGCCGGCGTCGCACATCTCCGTCAGCAGCTGGGCGGCCACGTCGTAGCCGGCCTCGATCTTGGCCGCCACTAGCGGGCTGCCGAGAAACTCCTCGAGCGCGTCGGCCACACGGTGCAGAAACTCGAGCGCCAGCAGCGGCTCCAGCTCCGACGTTGTCGTCAGCAAAAAAAGCAGCTTGCCATGGCTGATAGCAAACACGAGCGTCGGCGGCGCTGTTGCCGGCACGTACACCAGGCTGGGTGGCGTCGGGCGGGAGAAGGAGGATGGAGACGATGACGACGACGACGACGACGACGATGATGGTGATAAATGGGCTGCTCCTCCTGGTCCGCTCAGCTGCTGCAGCCGGTCGAGATACAGCGGCAGCAGCTGGGCGCCCGACAGCGGACGCGCCGTGTATGTGTGGGAAAGAACCGGGTTGCTGCGCAACAGGTTAGCTAGGAGAGAAGAGAGGACAGGAGTATGACGGAATGGTGGTCGTCAGGAACCTTCACTCACTTGTGCTCATCGTAGATGTGCAGCGCCTCGATGACACCGTCCATAGTGGAAAGCGATGACGGCCATGCGTCAAAGAACGTTTGAGGAAAAGGCTCTCTGCGGCTGGGCAGAGGAAAGAACAGGGGACGCTGTGTGACGTGCTGTAGTGGGGCCACAGCACTTGATAGCAGCCGATAACGAGATGGGCGGTGAGCTCTACGGAGTACTGGGCGGTGGGATAAGGCAGAATAATAAAAAAAGCCTACGAGTACGAGCCGCACTCATCTTTCGTGCACAGTATTGCTACCGTGCGCCTAATTATTGCGAGTTGGTCGGGTGCTTTTTCCCTCCTCTGTTTCTCAAGGCATTTCTCCTCCATCCACCATGGCTAGCGACAAGATCCCCTCGCTCGCGTCGCTCGAGCGGCCTGAAAAATACCAGACCCTACTGAAGGAGGACCGCGGCGACGACTGTCTGCCGTGCCGAGTGATTGGTGCGTATTGATCTGTGTCATTTGAATTTTCGGCCTAGCTCTACTTCAAACATGGGCGCTGGCTGACCTGCTTTCCCCAAAGGCGGCGGAGCGTTTCTCGGCCTCGGTGCGTACAGCTACATCTCCGGCCATGCGCAGCTAGAGCAGCAGCGGGCTGCCATCCTCAAGAGCAAGTCCATGTTCGGCATGCGCAGCCGCAAGTTTGGCATCACTGGCATCTCCCTGGGCCTTGTGTGGCTCGGCGTGTGGCGGCTGTTTGCGTGACGGGCGAGAAGAGCGAGAAGAGCGAGAAGAGCGAGAAGAAGTGCACGGGCGATCTATAACGCCCTGTGGCGCTTTTTCACGATGATGCAATGAGCAGTCAAGACAGACTCCCTACTCCTTACTCCTCTATCCTTCTTGAGGGCGACGTCCTCCCACCTCCCATGTCTCACCAGAGAGTAACGACGGCCAGCAGAGAGCAGCTCTCTCGCTGCCGAAGTGTATGGAGTGATCCATGCAGTAGGCAGATGCTCTCTGCGTAGTCACCGGCCGGGCGCCGGGCACCGACCGCATTGGACTTGGTGATGCGGCGGGTCGGAAGACAGCAGTGCAGCTTCCCAAGAGCTTCTTATTTTCCCATGTAGAAAAGCGTGTGTAATATATTGTATTCTTGCATATGGTGTCAAAAAATGCTTAGTATACGACTGCTCATGGAACTGGACCGCCAGGAAGAATGGATGGATAGAAACGGACACAGTGCGAAATAATGCAACTAACACACACTGTAACATCTACTGGAAAAGTTCTTCGACGACCAAAGCAAATAGCTTTGACAACGACCACAACGACACAGCTCTGCTAACACCTCTTCGCTATACAACTCCCCATACGGCGAGTATATAGTCACGCCGATACTCTCAATCCACACATATACCGACGCACAGACGAGTTCTCTTTTCATGCCCATCACAATTCTCCGACCAGAGCGGCCAGCTCGCCGGTTTGTCTCGGCCGCCGGCGACGGCTCGGACGATTCTGACGCGAGCGATAAAGGGGGGGCGTCAGTGGGACGCACATCAGCAGCAGCAACAGCAGCGACAGCGGCGAGCAGAAGGAGGAACCGCAAGCGGAGGCGAGGTGGCGATGGCGGCGACGAGATTGTGACACCGGGCGAGGTCGTTACAGAAGATGCGCAATGGATGCGGTGAGTTTTGTGGGGGGCCTTCCCTGTTCTTGTCTTTTCTGTCTTTCTAGTCAATACTTCTGCCTCTGTCCTCCCTTGCTGACTCTCTCCCAGCGGCCACGGCACATATGCAGATGCGTCCGGAGCCGGCATCGTGTCCTCGCTTGCCGGCACCGTCATGCGCACCAACCGGCTGCTGTCGGTGCGCCCTCTGCGCGCCCGGTACGCGCCCGAAGTCGGCGACCTCGTCGTCGGCCGTATAGTCGAGGTGCAGGCGCGGCGCTGGCGCGTCGACGTCGGCGCCGCCCAGCTGGCCGCCCTGCCGCTCTCGGCCATCAACCTGCCGGGCGGCGTCCTGCGCAAGCGCACTGAGACCGACGAGCTGCAGATCCGCTCCTTCTTTGCCGAGGGCGACCTGCTGCTCGCCGAGGTCCAGCAGATCTTTGCCGACGGCGCCGCCGTCCTGCACACCCGCTCCCTCCGCTACGGAAAGCTGCGCAACGGCGTCTTTGTCGCTGTCGCTGGTGGCGGTGCCGGAGCCGGGGCCGGTGTCGTCCGTGCCCGCCGACAGCTCTGGACCATCGGCTCCGGCGGCAACAGTGTTGGTGCCGGTGCTGATGGCATGGACGAGGACGAAGACGAAGATAATATGAACGACGAGTCAGGTCACGTGATCTCAGCCCTCGGTACCGGCGCCGGCAAGATCGACGTCATTCTCGGCGTCAACGGCTACGTTTTCATCGGTGCCCACGTCGCTCCGCTGTCTCCCGACGCCGTTGCCGGCGAGTCGGCGCTCCCCCGTGGTGGCACCAGCGGAAGCACTACGGCAGCTCCTGTCACCCCGGGAACGCCCTCGGCCATCGGCCTCAACAATATGGAGGAGGCCGTCAGCGCGGCCATCTACTCGAGCCAGAACGACCCTGTCAGCCGCGAGACCATGCGCGAAATCGCCCGGCTGCGCAGCGTCATCTCCATGCTCGTCGAGCACCGCCTGCACATCGACGAGCCCATGGTCATGCGCGCCTACCGCGAGGCCCTCGACATGGCCCATCTGACACCCGACCAGGCCGAGGATGACGTCTATCTTGGCGGCGACCGTGGTGCCAAGCTGGCTGCCCTGCTGACAGGCAGGTAAGCAGAGGGGCAGTCGGTGAAGAAGACTGGGAGGGGCGGTTTATACCGAACGTGCATAACAAAGGGCATTTAATTTTGTTGTTTAAATCGTATCTTACATTGGCTACACGGATAAATGGTCAAACATACAATCAAAAAAGAAGAACGGGCAGGGAATATAAGAGAGCAATCTGGCCTGCCGCACAAGCAATAACTCCAGTCCCGCAAAACACATTGTACAGTAGCTGTGACGCCTGTTGGTGGCTCTCGTGGCCTTTGATCTCGTAGCCTCGAGTATCCGGCGGTTTCCATTTCCTTCTTCCTCTCCATCTCTCCTCTCCATCTCTCCCCTTCTTATCCTCTCCGTCAAATAACCTCCTTACTCTCTGTTCCACATCAGCGTCACCAGTCCCTGGGGATCGCGCGCGCCGTACACTGCCAGCAGGACGGTCAGACAGCCACACCAGCGCAGAAACGCACCTTTTCCGCTGCTGCCACCGAGGCCGAGCACCAGCTTGATCCAGTAGCCAATACCGCGGACAGTGCGGCCGTTGCGGTCGAACTTGGGCCTAGGTGCGGTGAGGGCCATCAGACGCATATGGCGCCAGTCATAGGGCATGTAGCGCACGCGCAAAAGGCGATCCATCCAGCCGGGCGTTTCAGCCACGGTGCGCCGATGGGTGAAAGTGTCAAACGAGGCGCGGCCACGGTAGGCGCCGGTGCCCGAGTGGCCGACGCCACCAAAGGCCACGGTGCTGACGGAGCCATGGGTGTAAGAGTCGTTGATGGTGGCACCGCCCGAGTTGACGGAATCAAGGACTGACGATATATTAGAGAGTAGTAAAGAAGAGGGAGGGGAATGGAAAAGGAAGTGTAAAAAGAGTAGAACAAGACAGCAAGTAAAACAGGGAACATAAGGGGCAAAAAAAAAATTTTACGGTAAAGAAAACAAAAGTAGAGGTAAGCAAGCAAGACAAGAAATAGAAAAATGCAGAGAAAGCCAGATAAGTAAACAGGAAAAGGGGGGTGAAAACCCCTCAGAAAAATACACAAGGAAGACTTACTCTTTTTATTTTCCTCCTTGCTGCCAAAGGTAAAGAGGGCCAGGGGAGTAGAGTCGACGTCGTTGGCGATACGGATGGCCTCGTCGAGGTCGTCGACGGGCAGGATGCTGAAAATGGGCCCAAAGGTCTCCTCGCGAACGAGCGGGTCGTCCGCTGAGTCGACGAGGACGGCGGTGGGCTCCATGAAGAGAGCGGGCTGGTCCATGCGACCGCCGACGACGACGCGGCCGCGCGAGGAGTCGAGCAGGGCCTTGAGACGCAGGAAGTGGCGCTCGTTGGCGATGTGAGCGATCTGGCTGTTGCGGGCGCCGTCGGGGAAGAAAGTGGCAAAGGAGGCCTGGAGGGCCTGGATGAAGGCGCCGAGCACGGGGCGCTGCACGAGCACATAGTTGTGTGACATACAGACCTGACCGGCGCTGAGCGTCTTGCCCCAGAGCAGACGGCGGGCAGCGAGAGCGATGTCGGGAGTGCGGACGGTGACAAAGGCCGGGTTGAGGCCGCCGAGCTCGAGCACGACGGGCGTCAGGGTGGCGGCGGCCTTGGTGGCGACGACGCGGGCCACCTGGCGGCTGCCGGTGTACAAGATTTTGGCCCAGCCGCGGGGGACATCGCCGGAAGACGGAGAAGCCGACGATGCGGCCGAGTCGCGGAAGTCGAGCAGTGCCGTCGTCTCGGCCACGGCCCCGTTGACCACCTGGTACGCGTCGCCATCCAGCCGGGCCTCAATCATATCGCGCAAAACCATGGCCGTCGCCGGCGACAGCTCCGACGGCTTGACCACGGCCGGACAGCCGGCAGCCACGGCGGCCACCAGCGGACTCAGCACCAGCTGCACCGGGAAGTTGTAGGCCCCGATGATCAGCACTGCCCCCAGCGGCTCCTTGCGCGTGTGCAGGCCGGTCAGCGCAAACGTCGCCGGCACGTCGGGCGCGTGCAGCCGCTCGTCGGCCGCCAGCCGGTCCAGCTGCGCCTCCATGAACAGGCAGTCGCTCTTGACAAAGTCGATCTCCGACAGCGCCGCCTCGAACGCGCACTTGTGCAGGTCCTGCTGCAGCGCCGCCGCCAGCTGCGCGCTGTAGTCCACCACCGCCCAGTAGAGCTTCCGCAGCTGCGTCTTGCGCCACGCCACGTCCTTGGTCCGCCCGCTGCGGAACACCGCCGCCACGCCCGCGCACTTGGTCGGGATGACGTCGAGGCTGGTGGCCTCAAACGGCGCGATGACCACTGCGGGAGTCGTCATTTTTTTCTGGATGCTTTTGCTTTTCTTCAGCTATGCAATCAAAGCCAGCAGTTGCACATGTGAGTTCGCCCTATGCAAAGTCTGCCTGGCCGGTAAAGAAAAGAGATGAGAGAAGCTGAAGCTGAAGACTTGCACAAAAGACGCCCCCCCCAGAAAACCGGACAGAACCCCCTTCAGGTGAAGCAACAGGGAAGGTGCACGTGCAATTATTGTATCTTTTATGGAAGGGGCAGCCGCTACTACCCCACAGAAGCTGCTGCTCGCTTAACCCACAGCCGAGGCTCGATCCAAAAACGCCCTATATTTCCTGCTATGTAACGCCTAGCGGTCCAACAGCCACCCTCCCAAGGCTTGTGGGAAACACGTTGGCCAAGACCGTTCTACGACTTGCGTTGGATAGAGAGCATGAGGAGAGAGGAATCCGAGTACGTAACAAGCACATCTGGCCGTTTTAATATCTTACACTGCTTTTTGTGTGTGTTTTTTCCGTATACAAATCGTGCAAAATGGAATTAGCCCAGATTGCATGCCTCGCTTCTGTTTTTTTTTTTTTTTCCCTTTAATCTTCAGAGCTCCCTTTAGGTGCTTTTGGGGATTCTTTACGACAGGTCTGCTCCTCAGACACATTGCCTTGCTGCCTCGCCGCTTCACCGCCGTGCCGGCTGTCGCGCCCGCACCAGTTCCGCCACCTTGTCCGAAAGCGGGCTGTCCTTGCTGGCCGGCGCAGCCAACGAAGCCGCCACGCGCTGGGCGCCGTCGACCAGCGTGCCCTGGGCCAGCTTCTGCTGGTCGCGCAAAAAGGCCTTTGCCCGCATCTCCTGTAGCTGCTGGCGCCGCCCGTCTGTCAGCCGCCACTCCTTGGGGAACTTGGGCTTTGTCTTGAACGTGTGGTGTCGCGTGTCGAGCGGAACGTCTTCAAATGTATCGATGGGATCCTAGAGAGAGGGGGGAGAGAGTCAGTTCGGGAGTTCAGGCTCGGGAGTCCAACACAACAAATACGTACCTTTGCCTCTGTCACCAGCTTCTCCACTAGATCGCCCAGATACCGCTTGTTCTGCGCCTGGTGCTCAAACTGCTCGCAGCTCATCCGCACGATCTCCGTCTCCGGGTTGTAGCGTGCGCCCACCAGCTTCGTCAGCTTCTGCTGCTGCACCTCCGTCAGGCCCAGATCGGCTGGGCAGAACTCCACCACCACCTTCTTCTCAGCCGGGTGGAACTCGCCCAGGTACGACGTGTAGCGGAAGCGTAGAGCCATGTCGGCCGCCGGCGGCTCAAACGGTTTTGCCAGTTCTAGAGGTTGTGTTAGTAGTTACTCTCTGTCTGTCTCTCTCTCTCTCTCACACACACACACACACTCTCTCTCTCTCACACACACACACTCTCTCTCTCTCTCTCTCTCTCTCTCTCTCTCTCTCTCTCTCTCTCTCTC
>JRUC01000862.1:0-11139 GCA_000806385.1 Leptographium procerum | reverse complement strand
GTTCTCCAGCGCTGCCCGGCCGATCTGCGCCCGCCGCTCCTGGTATGCGTCCAGCACGTCCATCAGCCGCTCGTGGTCGCTCTTGGTCTCCGCCTCGATCTCGGCCAGCGGCCGGTACGTCTTCCACAGGTCGGCATACCGTCCGTCCTGGTAGAGGCTCTGGGTCGGGACAGCCGGTCGACCTCCACCCGAAAGCTGCTGCTCTTCATTTTGTGCTTGCCTGGGCGGCAGTTGTGTCGTCGTCTCTCTAGCTACCGCCTCTGATCCCGCCGCCGCCGCCGCTGCTGCTGCTGCTGCTGCTGCTGCTGCTGTCGCTCCATCCTCTTTTCTCGCATGCAACTTGACTGGCGACTCCTTCTCGAGAAACTGGCGTAGCTTCGGGTCCAGCTGGGCCAGTGGATCTGAAGACCGGCTGGTGCTGCTCTCGCTGCTGCCAAACAGGCCGTCAAACCAGCCCATTGGCGACGGATGTGTTACTGAAAAAAAAAAAAAAAGGAAGAAGAAGCCTAACAGCAAGCAAAGATCGAGAAAAACGCCGTGTCGTCGATGTTATCAACTCAAGCCTCTCGCTATAATTTTTTCGTCCCGCTTCTATTGGCTCATTGCTACAGCTATTTCGATATCACGTGACAGACAATTCATTTCTCTGTATATCGAGAGATGTCTCTAACAATCTTGCCCCAATTATCTCCAGGAACACTGGGATAACAAGTACACGCGCGGTTTGCTGCATTTAGCTATTTGGCTGTTTGGGCGCCAGTGATTTGCTAGTAACTAACACGTAGAGACACAAAAAGGCAGAGACACCCTCTGTTTATCACTTTCTCGTCCCACCGCCCTGTCCTGATCTTGCCGTTCTTTTATCATTTCATTTTTGGCCGTCCTCCCCTATCCTCAGGAGAGATCGGAGAAAATAAATAACAGGATTGTTCCCCGCGCGCCCACCATCCGGTACAATAGAGAAAAATGGTTCAAAACAAGCATGTGCCCGAAGATTTTCTCTTTTTGTTATTTCCCTTTTTTTTAGGTGTTGATTTTTGATATATGTGTGTGAGAGAGATGCAGGATATAAGTTGGATTTCCCATTTTTTAGAACTTGCTGAACTTCTTCACACCCTTGCCCGTCCGGGGGAGCACGCGCAGGACGTTGAAGCGAACCTGCAGATGATTTGTTAGCGCGACTGCTCATTCCCTCTTCCCAGTCTCTCCCTTGTTCGATTCTGCTTACAGTCTTGCTTAGGGGGCGGCACTGGCCGACGGTGACCTGGTCACCCTCCTCAACACGGAAAGCGGGCGAGCAGTGAGCCGCCAGGTTCGTGTGCCGCTTCTCGTAACGGGAGTACTTGGGGATGTAGTGGAGGTACTCTCGCCGGATGATGATGGTGCGGTGCATCTTGGTGGACACGACGGTGCCAGTCAGGATACGGCCACGGATGGAGACGAGGCCGGTGAAGGGGCACTTCTTGTCTAGAGAGAGGGAAAAAAGCGCCTCGGTCAGTAAAAACAGTTCCATTCCTGACAGGTTTCGCATATCCCACGCCCGCTAAAACACCGACACGGCTACTGCTGCTGCTCTGGCTACTTGGTATCGTCGGGTCGAAGGTAACGACAGAACCGGATTTCTAAGCTGTTGTCTCAAAGGAACAATAAAAAAATGTTTGTTTTCGTCGTTATTCCGTTGTTGATCCGGGAATGAACTTTTTGGCAGTCTTTGTCCCTCATTCTGCAGATCACTCGACTCCGCCCTTCCTCTGCCCCTTAGGGCGGTTGTACGCGTCGGGATCCAGTGTTCGAAATCCAGGGCGCCTCGTGTCCATCGTTGCCATTCGTGCAGCCAGCCAGCCAGCCAGCCAGTCGAGTATCCCAAACCAGGTCGCTTCCACTCGCACTCCTCACGTCCACATCCACATCCGTATGGCAAACTTACCGATGTAGCTGCCCTCAATGGCGGTCTTGGGCGTCCGGAAACCCAGACCAACGTTCTTGTACTATAATTCCCGACAGAACAGAGTCAGTGGGGGGTTGTTGAACAAAGCCTGATCGCGAGGCAATTATTTTCGCTTCCGGAAAAGAAAGCGAAACCGCAGAGGTCTTGGGGAAAGCGTACCCATCTCCGTCCGTTCTTGCCCGGCCGCGAGGTCTTGACCTTGGTCTTAGAGTTGAGGAAGATGTGCGGCTGCTTCTGGAAAGCACGCTCGGACTGGACGGTGAGCTCGGTAGCCATCTTGACGGATTGGTTAGTATAGAAGAGTCGACGACGACGACGATGTTGGGCGAGGTGGCTGCGAGTCGGGGAGTGGGAGAGAGAATGAAAGAATTTAGGAAATTGGTAGCTGTCGCTTTTGGGAGGGTAATTTTTTTCGTGTGGTGGCTGGTGGAGCACACTTTCTTGGGGCCGGGAAAAAATCAGCACGAAAATTCAAAATTGTGGGAGGGCAAAGTATCCAGTAAAAAAGAGGGGCTAGGCCAGAAGGCCAGCCAATTGCCGGCCCTCACCACCTATCACACGTGACTATGTGTGGCTCAATTTTCAAGCCACGCCTAATTTGCAGGAAGGGCATGAAAAGTGTAGACGCTATTCCTGCATGTTGTTATAACAGAGAACTAAAGGAGAAAACATTGCAGAGCTCAGATTGAGTTGGTGCTATGGACTTACAACTAACCTCCAACCGTGCTCCTATGCTCCGGAGTCAGTAGTATTTCATATAATATGAAGAGCACGACCTCCCTATTGCTCTCTTCGCAAAGGAAACTGTTGTTTACAAGGCAATCAGTCTGTATCCAGAAGTTGTAGCGGCCACAGGCCGGTTCAGCCCTCACTTAATCGAACTTCATTGTCAAATTTACAAGGTTACTAAGATATACTGTGCGCTTCCAGCGCCAACGAGTACATGTCAGCAGATTCGTCATGTTTTGTTGGTGCCGTAGGATAGCAATACAGTGCGCGTTGCCGTAGAATGCATTTTATCGTACTGTGATCTGTACAGAGACGGCAATAGAACATCCCGCGCCCCGCTCTCCATAATAAGCCTATTCCATAACCAGTTCTAGCACAACAACCTGGACTTGCACCATTCTCCACCTCTTACTAACCGTTTCTTCCGCCAATCGACGACATGCCGCCGACCATCGAGGAGCTGCTACTCCGGGTCGCAGCTGCCGAGGCGCGTGCAGAACAAGAAAGGCGGGAGAAGGAGCGGGCGGTGGCACTTGCAGAATATGAAAGACGCGAGAAGGAACAGGCGAGGCGCGAGAATGAGGTTCTACAACAACGTGAAGCACCGTCCTGCTTCCTCGACTATGTGCGCCGGGCGGAGAAGATCCTGTTCCGGACCTTTCATATTAAGCCAGCGCTAGTCGAGTCAGATCCAGACAAAACAAAGACCTATACGACGACAAGCGTCAACGGCAAGTTCTATCCCCAGAGGCTACGTCCATGGGATTTCGAGAGCGAGCATGGCGCTTTGTTCAGGTCGGTAATCGACGCATTTGGCGATGCACCGCTGTTCCCGGCCCTGACGGACGTCTTGGGCGTCAGCCGTGACTTGAGCCCAGAGCCTGTCGACGAGCAGGATCTGCGGCCGTTCATCCGCACCGCCATCGAAAAGCCGGCCGCCCGGATTGTCACTGAGTATCTTCGGTTGCAACGAGAACGGGACAAGGATAGAGACAAGGACACGGACAAAAAGAACCGGAAGCTTACTAAAATCACGTTCCAAAACAACGCTTACGGACTCGATCTTGTCCAGGAAAACATACCGCCGGACACACGAGACGATGAGGCTCCGCCAGCAAAGCGGCAGCGGTCGCCAGTGAAGAAAATCGGCATCCCCGACCGCTGGTGTGTTGGCTATAACGGCATGGGCGTGACGCACATCCTTGTCGGCGAGTACAAGGCCGCCCACAAACTGCCAGCCCAAGTACTTACTGCGGTTCTATCGCGACCACCTCGTGAGGACTTTTTTATCCAGACAGTCAAGATCAAGGATGTCGAGCCCGAAATCAAAATCTTGTCTACAGCGTCTGTTACGACGTCTGACACGGCGTCTACCACACCGACCATCACAGCGGCCGCTCCTGCCAACCGGAAAAAGTTACCTAAAGACTTGTATATCGCCCGCGTCCTTTGTCAGGCATACCACTACATTGTTACGTCAGGCCTTGAATTCGGGTACGTGTCGTCGGGGGATGGTCTAATCTTCCTCCGCGTCCTCGAAGACGACCCTTGGACGTTATACTATTTCTGGTCTGTCTTTCCTGTACCGCCTAACCTGGGAGGACAAGCATCTACCAAGCTCGTCACGGGCACGGAGGACGTGGAAAACACAACAGATCCTTTCTTTCGAGAACCACACCAAACGGCTCTAGCATACCTTGTTAGCCTTTGTTTACTGGCCATCCAGTCGACCGTACGGCCTATGTCTTGGATAGATGCTCGCGATGGCGATCTTGCTCGATGGCCACATTCATACAAAAAAGCAGGGTCTTTACCTCTGAGAGCTCTACTCCCATCGCTCGAAGATCCATCATACAAGGACAAGGACACCAGCGGAGGCAGCAGCGGGGGTGGCAACTGTGGTAGCGGTGGTGGTGGTAGTGGTAATTTAGACAGCAATCGTGGCGGCAGTGCCAGCAGTGCCGGCAAAGGTTCCCGCAGTAACTTAAAACGACCGCACTCCTCAAAAACTCCAGAAGGCGGGACAACGACACGCACACATTTTATCGTGGAGCCGCCGACGCTGCCTTACTGCACCCAGGCATGCCTCCGTGGCCTCTGCAACGGCTCGCCTCTCGATGATCACTGCCCGAATTCAGCTTTGCATCGCACGGCAAGGTCTTTACAGCAGCAGCAGCCACAAAAACCGCCAGTAAGGGACGGCCACCCGCTCACGGTTGCTGAGGTGCGCGCGCATATTGTGGCCCAACTTGCCCAGAACATGGACAAGGACTGCGAGTGCCTGGAGAAATGGGGCTTCTTTGGTGCCCACGGCGTGCTGTTCAAATTAGCCGTCACCGGCTATGGCTATACCTTTGTTGCCAAAGGCGTCCAGGCCGCACACCGTGACGTCTTGGAAAATGAGGCTGCCATTTATACGGCCATGACCGCATACCAGGGCCGTCTTCTGCCCGTCTTTCTCGGGCTGGTCGACCTCGAACGTCCCCTGCCGCTGCACAGCCTCGCGCGTATACCACATCTGATGCTTCTCTCGTATGCCGGGCCGCCGCTGCCTTTCGGGCTGCCTGTCGGCGTGAACTGCGAGGAGGAGACGGAGCGCACGACGGACGAGCTCGAGGCGGCTGGCCTGTACAATGACGACGTGCACCCGAGCAATCTGGTCTGGAACCAGGAGGCTGGCCGGATAATGCAGCTGGACTTTGACCAGGCGTATGTGCGGCCGAAGCGGACAGGAAATCAGCCGGAGCTTAAACAACCGTCGTCGCCACCCTCATCGCCGCCAGTGCTCTCGCCGGTGCGCTCGCCGCTCACAATGAAGCGACATTTGAACGCAAACTACGACGGTAGTGGCGAGGACGGCGAGCTCCCAGCCGCTAAGCGTGTGCGAGATGACTATGTAACGGGCTGAACGGGACTGCGATCGGCGATGCAATGAACGGGCCTGGGCAGCGTTTTGGGTGACGGGAGGACAGGAGGCCCGTCAAACGGACATGGTCTCTTGTCACCACTTTCAACGAAATTACCGAGCGACTGTACCTTTTTGAGGTCCGGACAGTGGCAACGACAGCGACTATTTCACGTCATAATAGGAGCGCCAGCTAGCAACAAAAAGGGGCATCTCCGAAGAAGGAAAATGTCTTGTAAAAGACGAGACAAGACACGACACCAGACTACCGCCCCTTGATGAGCGTGGAAGGATAAACAGGACTGGGCTGGCCCTGGTTTGGCATTGGATTCAGACGAATGCCTGTTGTTCTTGGCGGGTGTAAAGCACGGCTCGAAAAGGAACCCCGTAGTTCCCCCCGCGTAAGGTCTACAGCTGTGGCACTGGCACCCGTGGGTTGTTACTGCATAGTAGAACGGACGAAACGCTCACACGCGTGCTGTGGCGCTGCGGTGTGTAATCCGGGTGGTAGCATGTCTCCCCCCTCCTTCACATTCTCTTCGTAATGTGCCTTACGCTTCAAGTGTGTTCATATGCTGTATACAGCTTTCACCCTGGTGGTTAGCTTCTATCTACATGTCTCGCCCTCTTGACAACAGCGCGTCCGCAAACTACAGTCGAAATAAAGTGCCCAAAACCTAGTTTATTGCCTCGCCTTTATCCATTCACGAGGCTAGTTACCTCCCAGAGAGCCCGGAGGACAGCAAGACCGCCACCCTGGGTCTCGACCGTGCGGCCGCGACCCCTTGTGTTCGGATCCGAAACGTCTCCCGTCGCCGTGCGGCGCTCGTTTCGCTGGACACCATGGTTCTGCCGGCCGACCCGTGTTGTGCCCTCGGTATTTGACCCGCCCGTCAGCGGCGTTTGATCTCGATAAAGGTCGGGCGCCGGCGCTGCGTGGGCAGGACTAGACAGCCATGTTTCGTCATCGGGCACACCATATGTCCGATAGTCCACACAGCTGCTGCTGTTGCTGTCTGGCGGTGGTTCTAGTCGCATATCGGCCCATGAAGCCCCGTTGATCTGCAGCAGGCCGGCCGTCCACCACATGCCAAACTTGCCCTCAGAGTCCTTGGTGGCCAGCGCTGCCGCGGCATTGTGCCGTATCCAGCCCATGTAGGAGATGCAGGCATCGCGGTGGTTGCTGAATATCCGGCTTTCTTCCGCCGTGGTTGTATCCCTCCTATTCCTGTTCCCCGCGACGACAACATCCAAAGGTGCACAAAATGCCGCAAAGTGATGGAAGTAGATGCCTTTGAATGTCTGGCTGTCCTGGGAGCATTCGCCGGCGATATCGCACTGCTCCTCCAAGACGCCAGCTCGACCAATGCCGCGCCATGGCGGTAATTGGCCCGGCTTCAGATCAGCAATGTTGTCGACAGGCTGGTCACGCCCGAGGTCGTAGCCAGTTGCGCGGATGACAGACTGTATCAGCTCATGACCGTCATACAGGAATTGCTCGTTTCCGGTGGCCTTCCAGAGGTTGATCTGACCGGTCAGAACGACGCCTTGGTTGTAGGTGTACACCATCTCGTTGCGGACATCGCAGTTGGTGTTCGGGTTGGACTTGTTGTTCCACCCGTTGATGTGGAAGCCATCTATGTAGAGGCCCTGCTTGTTTCTCATGCCAGAGTTTGTCAGCCAGTAGTATGCATCAAGCGCAGCCTGCAGGTGCTTTTTATCGTGCGGTTCTCGTGAGCCTTCCTGGCTCGTGGTGGGATCTTTGGCACGCGGGTCGGGGTCGTTGGAAAACGGCGAAGGATTTGGGTCGCCGGGAAAGTACAGGTACATGGATGCGGACGAGGCAATGAACAGCTCGTTGGTGATGGAGTTCTTATAAGGCTCCAGGCGCGGGTTCCATACCATGCCGCCTCCGCAGAGCGTAGTGTTCCATCCGCGGGAAGCAAGATCCCAGAAAATGCGGGCGCGGTGGGAGAATGCTGGCGTCCACAGATTGCCGTACCAGGTCTGATTCCGCAAGATCTCCGAAATGTCCTGGTTCGGACTGACGCCGGAAGCTGCCACGCTGGGAGCAGCATCGTGCTGGTAGTAGATGAGGGAGTGGAAGTTGACAAACTCGATGAGCTCCAGCCAGCCCAGGACCACCCACAGCATGTCATCGTAGGCTTCGTTGCGGATGGAAAAGGCGTCCTGTCCAAAGTAGTAGCTCAAGAGCTGGGAGAAATACGTCGTGATGAGATTCTCTTTGGCCCGTGCGTCGTCGTCGTGGGCTGGCAGGGCACTGGAGAGCGAGCCAAGGGCACCGGCCACGTAGGTGCTCGTCACGGCCGCCGTCCAGTCGATTGCCTGGGGCCAGGTTCCGAGCCACAGCTCAAAGTAGTCGTCCTGGAGCACGCGCAGCGCGTCCAGGAACTCGTCCAGCACGTCAAAGGTGGGGTCGGCAACAGCACAGCGACCGGTCGCCTCCTGGCCGTCTTGACCGCAGAGTTCCCTGGCGGCGCTGCGCTGGAAGGAGCCTGTAGTCCTAGGGATACTGCCGGCAATGGCGATGCCGATGAGTGCAAAAGCAGCCAGGCCAGCACAGGCGATCCTGATCGGCCCGTGAAACATGGTTTTCGGCGGCGGAGGCGGTGGTATTGGGTGGGTTTCCGAATAAGGGCAAGAGGACAAGATTGGATTAAGAGTTGGTAGCCAAAGTAGCAGCGACGCCGTCAACGGGCAGCCCAAGGCGCATGAGGGCTACGGACGCGTAGAGGCCTTTCGGGGCGTCAGGGCCGCATATTGCGTCCTCTCGAATGAGCCTCGCAGGGGTTGCACGATGGTTGCGCGGCCTTTTTGCGGTATATTCGCAGAGGAGAGCCGGCAGTTGCTGATTGAGAGTTTTGAGAGAGCAGAAGGGGATAAGATGGGGACAGTCCGAACAGGGAGAACTATCGCAGATTGGTCAAGCAGAAAAAAAGCAACCCAAGAATGAGCAAGGAAAAAAGATCAACGAAGTCAACGCCAGCAAGCGGCCATGCAGGTAGAAACCATGCAGAGGCACGAGTAGAATGATGAAGGATACGGTGTGCTGGAGAACAACGCAACGAGTAATATGTGTTGATCAGGTCAGAAAGCCCAAAAATGAGCCGTATGGAATCGAAGGCAAGGAGGAGGAACAAGGATCCCCAATCTGGCGGACCAACCAAAAGAGTGGCACACCGAAATAGGCATGAGCCCCTCAGCCTTGGCCAGTCCAGCGCCCCATAAATGCTGTGCTACCTTACTGTATCTAGAAGCGGCCACGGGCCACAGACTTGTACCTGTAGGGTAAGGAGCCCCACTGTTAATGCATCAGCACAGCTACAGTGTCCCGCCTAACAAACGAAGGCTGATGATGGGTGCTGCAGAAGAAGGGCCCTTTTGCGGGGAAGCGGAGACAGCAGCCCAAAAGGAGTTGCCTTGTGATCACAGCAGGGAGGAGGGAAGATGTGTGTACATGTGATCGGTCGGTGCTGCTGGCGTAACTGTGGTTGAAACGCTTGGTGATAGAAGCACAGAGGTGGAATAGGGATCCTTGGCGGGATGTGACGACAAAGTTGAATTGTGCGTATCTATCTACGAGCAATGTCTAGAGGATCACCTACACCTGTGAGGATCCTCGTGAGCCCCTTGGTCCACTGGTTTCTACAAATCCCAATCTCGTTGAGGAGTGTCCCCTCTTTCCCGTATCGGGTATCTTCTCTCGTGGCGTATGGCCCAGGTGACCATCAAAAGTTGGGCACGAGACACCGCGAGACGGCATAAGTCGGCACGAGATCTGTGATATTTTAATCTCTAACCGCCTCATGCGACCTCCGCCTTCTGTTCGCTCTCAGATTCTGCGGCCGCCTTGGCCCGGACGCTTGCCAGCGCCATCCGCTCGTCTCGCCACTTGTTCTTGTCAGCATCATCATCTTTCAAAGGGAAAGCAAGACAAGACCAAGACGAGACCAAGTCGAGGAAGGATTAAACTGACCTTGCCACAGGATATCGGCGCGTAGCGAGCAGGGTTTGCCTTGTCGACGCACGTCGGCACCACCGCGCACTCGGCGTCGTAGTTGAAGCCGAAGAAGAAGGGCATCGAGTAGCGCGCTGCCGCCTGGCGGTTGTACACACGGTGGACTGTCGATCGGAAGCGGTCGTTGGACAGGCGCTGCAAGAAGTCGGCAATGTTGACAACGAGCGTGTCGGGTCTGGGGGTCGCGGCAACCCACTCGTAGACCGTGTCATCACCGTCATCACTGTCATCACCGTCATCACCGTCATCACCGTCATCACCGTCACCGCCGTCTGCATACCGTTGCTCCCGCCGCAGCAGCACCTCCAGCCCGCCGCTGGCGTCCTGCCAGAGCAGCGTGAAGCATTGCATATCGGTATGGGAGCCAATGCCCACGTCAATGTCGGCACTGACACTGACATCGACACCGGCATCTGCACCTGTATTGCCATCGCCGCCTGGCGAGCCTGGGTAGCAGATGTACAGCCCGTCGGAACCCGGGTGCGTCGTCACGGCGTCAAAGTAGTCCTCGGGCAGCTCGAGGGCCAGGGCGAACAGCCGGACGAGCCCACGGGCCAGCCGCAGGCAGTGACGCCACCAGTCCAGCGCAGCTTCGTGGAAGCCGGGCAGCTGCGCCGTCTGCGCCCAGACCCAGTCGTCGCCCTGAGACAGCGCGGCCGGCAGGCTGGCAGCGTCGACGTGGGCGTGCAGCGGGTCGTTCTTGGCCTGATACCGAAACTGGAAGGCCTCTTTTGCATCTGGTAATAATGTTAGTAAAGCAACAAGGCGACTACACTAACAAAAAAAAATCACACACCTTTGGTCTCGGATCGGTTGATTTGCCCGCTGTGCACGGGCGCATAACCGTTGCCGAGCGGACGCTCCTTGTAGAAGACGCGCATCTTGTCCGCGAGCGGCTGGTCAAAAAACCGCCGCGCCTGCGCGGCCGCCTGCGCTATGACCGTCTCGGGGATGCCGTGATTGGCGACGTAGAAGAAACCGGCGCCTGTGGCGGCGGCGCGGATGGCGTCTGCAGCGCGGGTCTTTGCCGCGTCGGCTGCAGCAGCACTGTGGGCTTCGTCTTTGCCGCTGCCGCTGCCGCTGCCGCTGCCGCCACCTTTGCTGCTGTCATCATAGTACCAGAGCCCCTCGAGGTCGATGACGGGTATCTCGTCGGCCGTCGCCGGCCGCGTCGGCCGCTTGGCGAGGCGGCGGTACTCTGGGCCGCCCAGCGTGAGCAGCTCTACCGTCGTGAACTCTTCTGCTGTTTCTGCAAGGGTAGGCATGTTTTTCCCCCTCTCTCGTGTGTCTTGGAAGGGCAGGCGAAGAAGACGCGGGAAACCGGGAGTTGGAAGCGGCGCTGCGGATGCTTTGCGCAGATCAGGAGATAAGCTGATGCGGCGATGCATGTAAGAAGCAGCCGTGTGTACATTATCTTTCTTCAGCAATACATGTACACACGACTCTACCTGAGCCTAGTAGGTCTGCGGCTTCTCTGTTTTCAATTTATTTCAATTCACCTAGTTTACTCAGCTTACT
>JRUC01000861.1:0-11163 GCA_000806385.1 Leptographium procerum | reverse complement strand
CCCCCGACACAAAAAACAGCTTCACGGTCGTGTCATACTGCGACGCCTCCTCCTGCAACCCCAGCCCCGGCACGGCCCCGTCCACACCATCTGGCAGACTTGTCCCTGCCCCTGCCCCTACCCCTGCCTCTGTCCCGGCTCCCGTCCCGCTCGCCCAGTCCAGCCTCGGCACGTACAGGACGGAGCCCTCACGCTGCGTCCACGCCGCCAGGGGTGGTCGTCGGCTGGTGGTAGAGGCAGCGATGCTCGTGCTAGTTCTCGTGCTCGTGCCGTTGCTGCATGTGCCCGCGTGGGCACTGCCGTTGCAGTTGCTGTTGCCATTAGAGAGAGAGAGGGAAGAGGTAGAATGGTTCGGAGCGGCATGGCCGTTTGCGGTTTTCGACAGCGTCCCATCCTCCTCTGCTGCGATGTCGGCCTCGATGTCGGCCGCCGCAGCCTGCTGTGCGGCCAGAAAGTTGCTCCGCAGCGAATTGGTCAGCTCCAGGTTTGATCGGTACGCCCCGGGCTTGCGGATGATAGAGGGCCCGCCGGACACAATGTTTCTGCGAGTCGATGTCGTCAGTACACGAAAAAGCAGGACTGCAGGACGGTCCGAGGATCAAAGAAACAGGCGGCTTCCTTCTCTTACCCGGTGGAAAGAATTAGCTTAGTCATTCTGCCGTAGGACGGAGGCAGGAAAGCCTCTCTTGAGTCCGGATTCCTGCCTTAGCCTATGTGACCTTTTCAGCCCTCTCTTTTTCTCTCTCCTCTCTCTAGGGATGTTGTCTCGCTGGGTAAGGACAGAGGGGCTGAAGCGCAGAAATATATACAAGATGAGATTCCTGAAAGCAGGAAGAAAAAAAAAACAGAAAGTGGTAAATGGCAGCCAGAAATAGTGTGCTCTTTTAGCGCCGAAACAGGAAGAAAGGCAAGACGGCCGCTCCGTTGAAGATATAGTGGTTTTCGCGCATGCTACCCATTACTAATTGACTGCCTCACCTGCGAAAAGGTCCGCTGAAGCAATTCCAGCGCATGTACGAGTATCACTTTTTTCCCCCTCCTGCCTGTCCCCCCATGCTTCACCCCACGCCCAGATGAAAAGGCGTGCTTGACTGTGACAATAAAGAAGATATTACGTTGGCTGAAGACGCGGCAGTCGCAAGTTTACAGTGTGCAAATCGGGTTATTAATCGTGGCACCTGCCCGCTGCCCGCTGCCCCTCTCACGTTCCCTCCCCTATTATTTCCCATTACCCCGCTGCCACGCCCTGCAATCAGCAAGATGTCTGTAAGATAGATATGTACGAGTAACTGTAGCAGGAATGCGAGAGCGGGCCTCTGTTCTGCTCGGCGCCCCACACCCCCAAATCGGAACTGGCACTATGTAAAAATAACACGATTCTGTTCCATACCGCCGCATCCCATAATACCATTCGCACCAGCACCACGGCAGCATCGCTCTCTCCACCACCGCACGCCTAGCCTGCGCGCCCGTCCCGAGCTGACCTCTCCGGCCTTTTCTTACCTCTCGCATTTTCCCTTTCCGCCTTTCTTTCGCTGCTTTGTTAGTTTCGTCTACAGCTATGGCGATTCAGTAAGAAGAACCGTCCCCCTTTCTCACCCAGGGCATCCAGCTCCTCTAACCTCTTCTCGACAGCTATCTCATCCTCCTGTCCCGGCAGGGCAAAGTCGTGAGTACCGTTCCCCCCTCCCCGGTCTACTGGATAGCCTTAGATGTTGACTCCCACCGCTCAACTTTCAGCGCCTCGCCAAGTGGTTCAGCACCCTCTCTCCTAAGGAGAAGGCCAAGATCGTCAAGGATGTCACACAGCTTGTCCTCGCCCGCCGCACGCGCATGTGCAACTTCCTCGAGTACAAGGGTGCGCAATCAGAACCTTTCCTCTTCTTCTCCCAGGCTGCTTCGACCGGCGCGTCCTGCTGACATGCTCTCGCCTTTGGCTGCGAACAGACACGAAAATCGTCTACCGCCGCTATGCATCTCTCTTCTTCATCACAGGCTGCTCCTCTGATGACAACGAGCTGATCACCCTCGAGATCATCCACCGCTACGTCGAGCAGATGGACAAGTACTACGGCAACGTCTGCGAGCTGGACATCATCTTCTCCTTCACCAAGGCCTACTACATCCTCGACGAGCTGCTACTAGCCGGCGAACTGCAGGAGAGCAGTAAGAAGAACGTGCTGCGCTGCATTGGCCAGCAAGACTCCCTTGAGGATATGGAGGTATGTCGCAATACTAGCCTAATGTGTTTGCTTGCTTTGCCTACTTGCTTTGCCTGTTTGCTTGCTGTCTTTTCTGCCTGCCTGTGCTCGTTCTTCTTGCCCTCAAGGCTTGTTTTATTTGTTGTGTTTTCCCTTCTTAATATCGCTCGCCTTGCCTATGCTGGCTCGCCCTGCTGTTCTCCTATCCAACCGCCCCGAAGCCCTCCATTCTCCTCGCTGACCCTTGCGCCTCCATTCTATTCAGGTTGAGGACGAAGTCACGAAAATTATGTAGACTTTCTGGACTTCACGGTGTCTACGGACGGTGCCACAAACACCCGTGTCTTCTGCTGTCTTGGAAATGGATCCTGCTGCCTTGTTTTGCCGTCTTTGTCCTGTCTCCGCTTATCTGCTCGTCTGCTCGTCTTTGGCATCCACCTTGGTGCAGACTTCTCCCAGTCTGGATCCTCGATGTATTGTACGTTCGGATGTGGCTAACCACAAGCTCTATTTCTGGTGTCGGCAGGATGCGGAAAGAATGAAAGAGGCTCTCGAGCAAAGTGGATTTATCTGAGCACGGCTATCGAGCCGAGACGAAGAAAATCCAGCCAGAGCTGGTATATGAGGCCACTTGAACGGACGCGGAAAATAGAGAGAAGAGGAGGCAAAGACAGGACACGGCAAAAGAAAAACGGCAAGAGAAAGACGGCAAGCAGCGATGCTCACAATTGCACCGGCAACTGGCAAAGGCGTCAATAGGGATTTGCTTAGCACAGGGCGTTTGGGAACAGCGACACATTGGGAACACGAATGTTTTATTGCCAATATTGAAGCTCACTTGCATATAGATATTTCTCTAATCAATGCGGAAATGTGAACAATGACAATGGCTACTGCTGGCTGCCACACAAGCTGCTCGCGAAGCTGGCATCATCTCTCAAAAGACCTGCGCGACAAAGGCAATCAATAATACTCTGGTGTCGACGCACATCCTGTAAGTCGTTTGATAGTCCTTACGTAATGTCGCGCATTATCTCTGAGACAGCCTTTCGACGCAGATGGGCGCGCATGAGTCTGGCTTCCAAGAACCGGGCCTCGCGAGCAGCGTCTCACAAAGCTTGCAGCTTCACGTGTTGACGTGCAGAGGCGCTGTTTGCTGGATTGGTACTTCCCCTCTCTCCTTATTAGATAGTGGCCGGGCCAAATCGGCTCAATACAGCATGTAATGCGTCGGCGTACTTCTTAACAAACAGTACTTTCTTATTACTGCAACAAACAAAGAACTTGGGGTACCGCTAGACACCGGGTACTTGCCTTCAGTCGCTGTCTCGCGCCAGGAAAGGGCGAAATCGCAGTCAGCAGGCGCATTGGATCCCCCCCTCTCTCTCCCGACCGGAAGACGGCATGAGGAGTGTGCGCATTCCTTACGCATCGAATTGCGCTTTCCCTCATTACATCAACACTCTGCATCCTATTATTACACGTATGTACGACTGATTTAATCCGCCTTTCCCAGGCACGGCAATTCGTCGATACTACCTCTTGATCCTTGTTGCCATCGCCCAATCATCTTGCGCCTGGTGTCGTCCTGTTTGCGCTCGACCAATTCCAGCTGACGGACAGGCGCCTCCACACACGTCACCACGTGAATCTGGGCAGTCGCATCACTGCTTCGATCGTTTGCCTGTATAACTCCGGCCGATCTCCTCAACCCCCCTCTCTTGTCTTCTTGTCTTCTTCTGGCAGCCGTCTCGTCACCACTTCGTCTCCCGTATTGTCGCCGCACCCATTACTGTCGCCCTTTAAGTAGGATACAGCGCCGATTGTTGAAACGCCACCGCCTCCCAACCTATCGTAACATCCTAACTGATCAATCAGCCTTTCCCATAGTCAACACATAACTACCGTCTCTCCCTCCAATCTCTTCACTTTCTTTCGACTGTTTTGGTCGCATTCGATTCTCAGAATCTCCAGCTTTCGTTGGTACTGCCCCTTATCGCCAATCCGTTTAAATGCTTCCCGGACCCGCACCGTCACAATGAAGGTTTGCATGCCCCATTTACGTTTCGCTCACGATACCTCACCGCCCTTCCCCAGCAGGTTGCATTCGCCTGTCTTCTCTTGTCCATGCTGACCCACCAACTCATGTTTTAGTTTATACCTCTCCGCGACTTTGACATTGTCACCAGCGCCCTCAACTTTGACTCGTCAGACTGTCATGTTACCGGTGGCTGCGACCTGTACACCACCAAGGCCGCTGGCTCCGATAAGAAATTGTACAAGAATATCGACAAATCGCTCGAGTCGCAGCATGCCGCTTTACTCAAGCTGGGCGCCAGCCTGAGCCCTCCCCAGCGCGAGTCGCTGGCTGCCAGCCACAATCTGTCACGGTCCAGTCCGTTTGGCAACCTCGCTGAGATCTCCAGCCGCCGCACGTTTGCCTACCTGATCGCCACTTTGAATGCGTCGCATCCGGACTACGACTTCTCCCACGTCCTGCGGCCTGCCGATTTCCGCCGGGAGCGGAACTTGCGCTTGATCATAAGCACGATCGACAGCACACTGAGCAATGTGCGGCCCAACTCCTTGGTTGACAGCACGCTAGGCTCCCTCACCGGCACATCAGTTGGATCCACTACGTCTCTATCGACATCACCGTCGTGGGGTCCTCAAATGTGGGCCTTGATCAATAAGGAGATGCATCTGCAGGACTGCACCGCGTTCTCGTACCAGCCGGCCGACAACCCCTTTGACGAGGAGGATGGTGCCATCTGGGCGATGCACTATTTCTTCTTCAGCAAGAGCCGGAAGCGGGTCGCCTACCTATACGTGCGTGGAGTGCCTGTAATGGGCCAGAGCCCACAGCTTCTTTCCCGGCAGCAACACCGACGTGTGTCACAATTCAGCCTCGGCTTGTCAGCTACTGCTGGCAGTGGGCGTGCCAGGTTTGGGCAACGCCGTGTCTCCCGGAGTAGTCGTCAGCCAGAAACCAACAGCGAGCAAAGTCTTTCCACGTCAGCGACAAAACGGGCGGGCGTGGCCTTCCACGACGGCGGCGATGCTGCAGGCAAACGGGCCCGCTACTGGCTGGGTGACCAGGCCGACAGACTTGTATCCCATGATGAAAACGCCGGCGAGGACGAGGATGAAGACGAGGAGATGCAGGATGTTTTGCTATGGAGCCGAGAGGACGATAGCGACACGGATCAGTATTTTGACGATGACGGTGGATACATGACGGACGACGACGACGACGAGATCAACAATCTGTCTATGGACGAGCAAGACGAAGACGAAGATGAGGGCAGTGGTGACCACGATGACGTCAGCCATACGCGAAAAGGGCCTGTGCGGGCTATGAGTGAAGACATTGCTGCCCGCATGGATATCTAGCATTGCACCGGGGGGGCGGCTGCACCAAAGCTTTCGACCTGTTCTGCTTTGTTTTGATATGCCGATTCAATTGAGGGAGGTTGGAGGCAAGATATGTACGGAGGAGTGGAGTGGGAGCCCGTCTACTTGCTACTATATGTCTGAGCTTCGAAGGCTGTGGAACGGCCCTCTTGGAGAAGTCCAGTTGGGCCAGCTTCGTGAGCAGGTTGGCAACATAATTCTGCTGCTCGGGATTTGTTTTCTTATTGCACCATTATGCTTCGCTTTTTCGTACCCATTTCTGTTACTGATTGATACCATTGGAAGGCGGCGCGGCGGAGGGGCACGGTTTGTGAGAGGCCATGCTCGGGAGAAGGGCATGGACCACAATGTAGCTAACAGACGGGCGGCATTGGGACAGGATAGCATGGGATGGCATTGGGCGGAGCAGGCGGACAGGTTCGAGCGGACTGCCATTCGAGTTGTCGATTTCTCGCGAGTTAACTGATTTCTGCATTGTAGTCTACAATTTTTTGTTTTGGCAACACAAGTATTATTTACACCTGGCCAAATGAAATAGGGTGACTTGAATGAGCGAGGCACACTACTGGTGAAACATATCTTGGTGATGTCTTGCTCGGATGATAAGATCATATCTTGAGGCTGTTTAGGTGTACAGTTTTCAGAAATAGTGATATTACACTGTACAAAGCCACTATGTGCCCACTGGAAGAGCAGACAGCCCGCATTCTGGCAGCCGAAAATAAGTCAGGGCACAGTGTTATAGACACGTGCTTCACGGCCTGACATAAGACGTAAACTTGGGCTTCAACCTCCAACTCGATAACCGCCAGTTTGATGTTTCTGCTGTTTCCGCGAACACGACAACAGTACAATGTGAGCCACGCGCTGCAGGGAATTCTTCGGGGGGTCTCCTGAAACTCTTCTTTTTTTCCTACTCTCAGCGCTCGTTGCAGCGGCACACAGATAACCAGCTAGCCGGTGAAGATGTCATTTTCTGCTACGGTCGCTGGCAGCAATGCTGCTGGAGATGGCATCGCCGGTGCGATTGTGCCCGCGCATCTTGGCTTCCTTGCCATATACAACCCGAGCCTGGGTACAACGGACGAGACGATCGAGGACCAGATTGTGTACTATGCATCTGGCCCATCCTCCGCGCCCGCCACCAGCAACAACAGCAACAACAGCAGCAGCAGCAGCAGCATCGGCATCAGCCATCATCGCTTCCATCAACCACCGCCACCTCTATCACCTCCCCCTCCGTCTTCCCCACCTTCGTCCTCTTCGTCTTCATCTCCTGCGCCCACGGCCCACCCGGACCCGAACGAGCTCAATGAGCGGCTCCGCCAGATCGGCCTGGCCCAGGGCATGATCGCCTTTGGCAAGAGCTTCTCGGGAGACCAGCCGGTAGACACAATCGAGACAGACAAGACGCGAGTCGTGCTGCACGAGCTTGAGCCTGGGTGGTGGATTCTAGTGGTACGTGGGCCTAGAAAAAGGCTTTCTTTTTTTGTATTCTTGCATGCTGACCGCTTCGCTCCTCTCTTAGTCTATCAATCTGACGAGACTCCCTCTGCCCGGGAGTGCAGATGCTGTCGAGTACTCCTCTCGCGAGGTCAAGCCCGCTACCCTTGTTCTCCAGGACCTCTTGCGTGCCCACGCCATCTTCCTGCTACACCACGACGCGTCGCTGTCGGCTCTCTTTGCCCGCACTACCTCGTCATCCCGCTCGCGCTTCACCACCCTGCTGTCACGCTACTGGGACGTCTTCCTCTCGTCCTGGTCGGTGCTGCTGCACGGCAACCCCGTGCGTGACGTTCTCCCGGGCGTGCGCATGGCCGCATGTGGCGAGCTGGGCGTCGGCGTCGGCGAGGAGGACCGCGGCAGTGGCGAGCGGGAGGTTCTGGAAGGCCTGGTGGAGCAGACGGACGGGCTTGTCGATCTGGTCGTGTGCAAGTTTGGGCGAGTCGCAGCTGGAGACGCGGCGGCAGAGGATGCGGCAGAGGATGCGGAACCTGTAGCAGCGGCCTCTGACGACGCAGAAGATAGCATCGTCGGGCATGGGCATCCCGAGGAGGCATTCGGCGACGGCGACGACAATAACAGCAGCAATGGCGGAGGCGACTGGCTGGGCACCGGACGCGGACTTGGCGCCGAGGACGGTGCCATCTTCCTCGGTGTAGGCGCCCTCTCGCGGCCGTCCCTGCGCACCATCAGCTACTGGATGGAAGACATCTACAGCTGGGGCCAAAATGCGTACGGCGTGGCCGACGACCCGTCGATTCTGCCGCGTCACACGAAGCGGCGGAAGAAGAGAACTCCCGCGATGTCAAGCATATCAGAGCAACAGAAGCAGCAAATACAGGAGCGAAGGCAAAGACAGAATAAAAAACAAAAACAGCAACAACCACAGTCCCCAGATCATCTTCCGCATCTTCTGCCCCCACCACCAGTGACACTGTTGACGCGGCGGACTAAGCAGGCCACAGCGTCCATTGCTGTTCCTGGCGCATCCAAATCTGATAAGAAGAATACACCGGAAGAAGCGGCTCTGTCGGTCTCAGCCTCGCCCGGGAACGGCGGTGCCTTAGACAAATACATGTCCTTTATGAAACTCGGCTACGGAACGTACTGGGGCCTGGGCGTTGGGGGAGGCCCTGGCAGCAAGAGCGATAGTGCCGCCGAAGAACACGGGGATGCTTCTACCAAGACCGGAGACTCGAGCGCAGATACGACGACAACTGCACGCGACGCTGCAGACAAGCCTCGGGCGAAGCGCGCTGCGGTCGGCCGGTATCTGATCGGGCTAACAAGCGAAACAAGCGCGGCGGAGGCAAAAGAAGGCGATGAACACCAGCCGCCTACTGAGCCCAGCCGGAACCGACCAAATACTGGTCCCCGAACCGTCGTGTTGGGGCTGGCCAACCAGGAAACCAGCAGGCCGTCTTCGCAAGGCACGGTCCGGAACTTTGGCATGTCACATGACCACAACGGCAAGGCCGCAGCAGTCACAGAGGACGCAGCGCCTGTGACGGCCCTCCCCACGCAGGTGCCGGTCGACAGCATCAGCAGCACTGCGGACACGAGAGGACTCGGCGGCAGTCGGTCAGAGAAACTGCGGGTCGTCGTCTTTGCCAAGCAGCCCTTCCTGTATACCTTTCTCTTCCGAGCTACCGCTGCAGAAGGCGCTGCCGTGGACGAGGAGGCCCTGCAGACCAATCTCAGCCAGCAGGTGACGGTGCTCCACAAGTCCTTGCTCGGCTCTACGTCGTATCGTCCCGGAAAGCCCAGCGTGGCCGGCGCCTCCTCCCTGTCCACGACGGCAGCGTCTTCAGGCGCCATCTACGACCTCATCTGGGACCCGAGAGCGCTGACGATTCACTCGACGATTCCCAACATCCCGGACCCGGGTAGCCACAGCACCAGTGCCAGCACCAGCGCTGCCGTCATACAAAATGCAAAGAGGCGAGACAGCAGCACGCTGGACGCGCTGCTGTTTCCGTCGTGGTCTCGCGTCGAGGCGCTCAACACGCACATGCAGCTCCTCAGCACGTATGCCGCGACGCGGACCAATGCGGCAGAACTGGAGCGCACGTGCAAGACGAGCCGCGGCTGGTGGGTCGTGTGGAATCGCATCGTCGAGCGGTCTTCCTCTCCTGTCTGCAGGGCCGGCAGCACATCTGAAGCACTCCTCGAAGAGGACGGGGAGGACGAGGAGGACGATGAGGAAGCTAGGAGCTCTGCTGGCGACGGCGACAGAGGTGGCAGCAAGAGGGGGGGCTCGGACGATTCGCGACCATCGACAGCGACCGCCGCCACCACAGGCTATGCCGTCAGCAAGGAAATCTTCCTGCTCAGGCGGGCGGGCGACCACGCCGAGGGCAGGACGGCGTCGGCGGCCATCCGGGCCATCAGCGGCTCTTATTTGGTTCGTGGAGGCAGAGGAGGAGGCATCGGCGCCGGCAAGTTCGGCGGTGGTGCTGGCGAGGGGGGACTGCTGGGCAGCGGATGGGCCGACGGGGCCAGCCGGCTGGCGCAGGGCATGGGTGTCGACACAAAAAAGTACATCGAAGGACTGCTGAGCCTTAACCGATGATATCTTGACGAGGACTTTGAACGGCTGTGATTTATGATTACATAATACGAATCACACTGCAATCGTTTAAAGCATCAGAACAGTGTCGGTCCCATAGTCAAATGTGAAGCAAAGTGAAGTAAATGAATAGTCTTTCCTATCCAAGTGAACGAAGGTCTATGTGAAATCCTTGAAAATCCCTAAAGTATGATTCCCTATAAATGTGTGTAATGCCATCCCTAAAATCCTCATGCGCCTCCCCATGTTCGGGGTGTCGGCGGTTGGCCCGTGTTTTCCCTCGTTATGCAATCCAAGTTTTCCCCTCTTGTGCAAGAAATCCTTTGTTCCATGTGGCGGCATCGCAAGCGACGCTCTGCCTTTGTTGTGGTTGTCAACCCTCCCCCCTGTCCTCCAAATCGGGGCTGGCCAATAGGAGGTAACGTCGAGTGAACACTCATAGCTCTCGCCTGGGAGCCGGTCCGCTCTCTCAGAGAAGCAAGACAGCAAAGGTTAAGAGAAAAGGGCCCTTCCGAAGAAGAAATGATAAAATGTGAGAAGCAGGATCAACTGCCTACTGAAGATTGGAACCAAATAATGAGGTTTCCAACATATAGAATCAGAGAAGAAAAGAAGTGAAAAAAAAGTGAGAGAAAAAGTAAAGAAAGTCTCAAGCCCATCTATCCCTCTTTAGTCGTTGTACCACCAAGTGACCTCAGAGCGACCGAGATCGGTGCTACCAAAGATGGTGTCGAACACCTTCTCGCTAACGTCAATGGCCCCGTAGGCGCAACCCATGCACTTGTCGTGGACCAGGGCGGTGGCGGTGTTGCCGTTGGCGCTGATTGTGATCGTCCGGCCGCAGTTAGGGTTATCGTTAGACTCAGAGCCCATCTGGTCGACGTTGATGGCGACAATGTTGGTGGTCAGGTCAAGGCCGGTATCGTCGTCGCCGCACGAGCCGAGGCCGAGCGTGTAGTAGGTCATGTCACCGCTGAATGTCGCGGAGCTGGAGCTGGTGCTGGAGCTTGAATCGGAGCTCGCGCTGGTGGCGGCAGTGGCGGCAGCAGAGGTCGACGTGGTAGTCGGGGCGACGTATGTGCTGCTGAGCGTGGTAGGCACAACGACGGGCGTCGTGGTGGTCGGCGTGTCCACGACAGCCGTGGTAGACGTTGTGGCGGGAGTGGAAGAGGTAGTAGGAGGGACGTATGCCTGCTCAGTGACAGCCGCCTCCGTGGAAGTAGCCTCCGTGGTAGCAGGCTCTGGGGTAGAGGTAGTGGACGGTGTAGGGGCAACATACACCGAGGTCACCGAGGTAGTAGTAGGGACAGCGGCAGCAGCAGCAGAAGTCGTCGACGACGAGGACGACGCCCCCTCGAAGAATTGGCCACCAACCAACGCCGAGGAAGAGGACGTTGCCGTCGTCGACGTCGACGACGAAGAGGGAGAGGTGAGGACGATGGTGGTGGTTAGGAAGGTGGTGGAGCTGGGGGTGAT
>JRUC01000860.1:0-11199 GCA_000806385.1 Leptographium procerum | reverse complement strand
GTAGTGCAGGCGGGGGCCAGCCATGCCAATGTGCAGCATCAGGTCGATGCGCCCGGGGGGGGTGAATGTGGGCGGCTCGTCGCTCGTGGAGTCGCCGGGGGGGTCGCCCAGCTTCACGGTACGGCCGTCCCACAGCTGCGGCACGAGGTCACGCACCACCTGGTAGCTGACCCGGATCGGCTCTGGGTAGACGATGATGCGCACGGCCGGCAGCTGCTGCTGACCATCAGCGGCAGATGACGGCGATACCGAAGTCTTGCCCGCTGCTGTCGTTGTCGGTGGTGGTGGCAGATACGTCGGCAGGCGGCTCGCAATCTCCCACGACGGGTTCTTGGGGTACTCGGACTTGAAAGGCTGCAGAGAGAGAGAGGCCCAACAAAACGCAAGGGGTTCAGCGACGGAATCTATTATTCATCTGCCGAGAGCATTCGGCAGCATCCAAAACGTTTTTAAGGAATACAACCTACAGCGAAGCCCGTCACGAGCACCGTAAACTCGTCCCGCTCTTCTTCGACAGAACCCATGATTCCTAGTGCTCAGATTGCCCTGCGCAAAGTTCAAGCAAGTAGAGACTTTTGTCCCGTTGGAGTGGTTGGGCTGTTGTGAGATAAAGAAAGTACTCGTACTCGTACTTTGTGACTCTGGCGAGATAAGCGGCGCTATCAGAGAGCTTAAGAGAGCAAGCAGCAAATATACTAAAGCACCGACGTTGGGACTAGCGAGGACAGAACTGCGTGAAACAAAGAAAAAGGACGACGGCGAGCGCGCGCCCTTTAAATTTGCGTGATATCGAGTGAAAGCCCGATTTCTCGCATGCTCACACGGCCACCGCCCTAATAAGATACATGGTACGTGGCCGAGCTTTCTAAGACTGGACTTGGCCGCTGCTGCCCCACGCCGGTGGGTCGGCCGGGTGGCGCCTTCCACTCCGTATTGCAAGTCTTCCCGCCACGGAAGACGTCATGAGGTGTGACCTTTTTACTATTACGAGTAGTCGTACTCGTACTCAAAGCGCATCTGCACTTGGAGCACTGTAGTATTCACACAATCTGCGGCCAAATAAAAGTTACTTGCTGGCTCATACGAGTAGCAGCAAAAGGCCTCTCGAGCATCTGATGATTCGGGGTGGTTTTTTTGCCTGGATAATCGCTCGGCCTCCTCTTCTCCTGCTGCCTCGCGCGGGGAGCACACCACAAAAGGGAAGCCCTGCCGTCGTGTCTTCACCGCCTGATTTGTCACTCATCCATAATGGCTCGATAAGAAGCCTGACATTGTTTCGAGAAGCCAAAGAAGCCAATGGCGCTGGGCCAGCTGTTCTCTTAGCCTAACTCTTCAGCCAGCGTCCAAAGAGATATCTGTGTCCTATGCTAATTTCTGGGGGTTTTGTCCCTTTGGAAAAACGAGAAGAAGAAAACACCGGTTCCAATGCTGTTTTGCAAATTGTAGTGCTATGCTTTTGACCTAACGCCTTGCCGACCAGAACTGTAAAAGATAAAAAAATACGACTCAAATGATGAAAAGAAAATCAATGCTGCTGTGAATCCCCTTTGCTCCATGCTCCATGCTCATGCCCCGTATCCGGATCCGGTCCTTTGATGCATGCGGCGAGAGAAATAAGAGAAGAAGGAAAGGGGAAAAGAGGAGACGAAGAAGTAAGAGAGAAAGGAAAGCATGTGGTAACAAAAGAAATCCCAAGGCGAATAATGAAAGGAAGCATACGAATTCACACGCATCACAGCTGTCTCGTGCACACGGCTTGCAGAACACTAGGCTGCCAATGCTAACCCGCTGTCCAGTGACGAGCTGGCCGACCGCGGATGCTCAGTCTTGGGGCCGTCTTTGTCGCCGCCGCCGGCGTCAGTGTGCACTTCTCCTTTCCCTGCCGTTGCCGCTGCCCCGTTTTCCTTCTCCATTACTTTGTGAATCTTGTTGTCAGACGGCTCCGAGCTGACCGTGCTGCCCGCGTCAGAGCTCACAATCGTAGACAGCTTGGGACGCATGGATGTCTGTGCCGGGGAGTGTAGCGTTTGCAGCGTCGTCCCTGCCGGCGGATGTGTGGCTTCCGGCTCAGTCAGAGCGGCGCTTGCGGTCGTCGTTGCCTTTGTGCCCGGCTCAGAAACCATAGCTGTGTCAGCCGATAGGGGAAACCGCCATTTCGCCTTTAGCCCGCTGTCGTCCTCATCTGATGACCATCCGGCCGCTTCGACGGACGAGGCAAGGCTTCCGCTTCCACTTCGGCTGCGATTTCTGCCCTGCATGTTGTTTCGGTGCTGGCTTTTCTGCTGGGGCCCTCCTCGGACAGATGCTTTTCTTGACGCAGACCGGCTGGGCGTGCGACATGCACCAGCCAGATTTCCCGCGTCCTCGGCCGATGGCGTCACCGGCCTCGCGGTACTAGCAATAGACTCAGCTCTCCGCCGCCTCGCTTCCATGGCCATCTTGCGTGTGAGAGACACATCCGAGCCAGTCGCCGTCGATTTCCGACCAGCCCCATTTCCTATTATCGAGCTTGCAACACTTCCGCTCCGGCTGACGGGCACCTTGCCTTCCATCACCTTTGCGGGTGGCGGTGGCTGCAGCATCCAGTGCAGGCCATCTTTGTTGGCCGGCTTGCTGGAGACCACAGGTGGGTGGTACTCGTTGACAGGAGGGTGGATGATGGCGGGTGTGTAGAAGTTGGCGCGGTCCTCGTCCGTGATTGCGCGGTCCTTGCCGAGTCTGCTCTCGAGCAGGCGGCCTGCCGACGAGCCTGCCTTGACGATGGCATCCATAAGCTTGTTCTTCCTAGACTGCTCCGTGCCCCAGAGCTCTTCATCTTCTCGCTGGTACCGCTTGTAGTTCCACCCTTCCCCGGACGTAGTATTTGTGACCGATGCTTCGACCATGCTCATACTATGTGCGTCGTCCGGGACTAGAGTTGGGCTGGCCGGCGGCGGGGCGGCACTGCTGGAGCTCCCGCTACCATTTGCACTCGCAGATACGCCGCTTGACTGGCTCGCTCCATGCGTCGTGACAGCTACGGGAATACCGCTGTCGTTCGGAGTGCCATTGTCACTGCTAGCAAGACTGCTGCGAGTAATCAAGCTGCTTTCCTTGCCGGCGCTCGTGAGTTTCCGCTGACTGGTACTTTTGCTGTTGGCACCAGCCCGACCCTTCTTCGGCAGACTGGGCCCCATCATGATCTCCTCCTGCCAGTAGGGGTTCACATTAAAGGGACTAGGCTGGCGGTAGAGCTCCGGTTCTTCTTCGTCCAGGCGTGCTCGCTCCTCCCGTTCCCGGCGAGACTGTTTCCGCGTCCGGTAGCGGCTGCGGGCGGACAGGCATGGTGTGCAGGCTAAGACGTAGAAGATGGCCGACTGTACGGCGACGGGAAACGCCATTTTGTGCCGACTTTTCTATGCAGAAGCTTCGCTTCTTCCTTCCTCCCTTCCTTTCCCACGCACTCTAGGCACCACCTCTTCTGCCACCCTCCTGTCGGGTGCGTCCGTTCTTTCTCCCGTTGTCGCTCTTTGTGCAGACTTCCACGACTCCGTATGACTTCACTCTGTGACGTTGACTGCCCAGCTCATGTGCACACAACCGAGTGGGAAAAGCGACAATTTGTAAAAGTCACGGTGCAAGAGCTGGCCACGACGGCAGCAGTGTCAGCGACTATAAATCAGCTTTATAATATCAACTCCACAAGGAGGATCTCGGAACGGAGTTTGCTGCAAGTCGAGCATGCACCGCAAGGGATAGGGCGAATCGAGTGGCTCGCAGACTCGCCGTACTAGCCGTAAGATACAAGTAGAAGCGGTGGGATCGAAAACTGCTAATTCAATGATTGAGGTGCTTATAATGGGTTCAACGTTGCGGCCAAGGCTCTGGTTATAGATAGCCCCGGATAATAGGATTGCTCGGCCCTGCCGGGGGGTCGAGCAAAAAAAAAAGTAGCGAGACTGGTTTCTTTCAACCGTATTTTTGGGGTGTGAATTCGCAGGAGTGTATGGTACTATTGTGCTTAGTCCGTCACGGGTCGTCGAGGAAGGGAGGGAGCCTCTGGAAGCAAACGACAAAACAAAAGCCCTGGAGATCGATAACAACCCCCCCTAACCGTTTCTATCGGCAGTGCTGTGCGTGACGAAACACAATTGGGACTCGAGCTTGGTTGGGAGGAGATTCGTTTTGAAGCAGTCGTTGGTGTTGGGGTGCTGCTTGCCGAGATGAGATCCAGCGCAGATTATAATCGTTAGCGACAGTTTTGGTGGAGAAAAAGAAGACAAGAGGTAGGTATAGCAAAGGAATCGTCGTGCATCAAGGTCGATGTTGTCGAGAAGAAACACAATGAAGGACAGGAATATGTAAAACGCCCCCGGTCCGTGAGAAGTCGGGGAATATACCCCATGGAATGGGAAGGGGGAGGCGAGGGAGAGTAAGAATGCGAAATGCGGGATCAGTATTTAGGAGGGGACACAGTGGAATGTATCTTAAGATAATAGGTAACGACTCGAAGTACGACGTTCAGGGGAAAGGAGCTGGGGGAGGGGGGTGTGGTAAAAGGCAATTATTAGCGCTATAGAAATAACGGAGAGAACCACTACGGAGTACGAATCAGGGCTGGACTATCGGTGGGGACAAAGGGGTGTTTTGTAAGTAAGTTTAAAGAAGTTGCAGTACAAAGAAAAGGATCTTTCGATGGCAAGCGCCATGCAGTTGGAAGATTAACATCGTATCCCCAAGGGTCGCCGTTGCCGCTAAACACGAATGCTCGGTCCTGCCGCTTGGATAGCGTTTTACATGTTTCTTACAGCAGCATTGCTGTGATTCCTAGGAGAAACGCTTGTTTTGATACTTCCTCAGACGGGCCAAGGCCTTCAGAGAAAGAGAGGGGAGACGGCTGTGGCCCGGCAGAATTGATACTCGTAATATTAACTAAACGCGTCTAGATAGATTGCAAAAACAAAAAAAAAAACATTTTGACTAGTGTTTCGCGTCTTTGAGGGGGAAACTTTCTCCGCCAAGCAAACACTTGCTCAGACCGCCGAAAGCAGATGCGGGCTACGACGTAGAGTAGAGGACCATACTATGTATGTACGAGTAGGTGCAGAAAGACAGCACAGATCTCCTAGTGGCTTATTAGTCTCATGTGGTAGATGATCCGGATAGATGAGTCTCTGGCTGATTTTCTACTAGTCTGCCTGGCGTCTGCTGAGGCATATATGCATTAATCTAGATAGTCTGCCTCGCTTTTGTCGTTACTTATTCAAGACTAACAAAATACGCGTCCCAAGCCTCTTTCCATAAAAAAGTAAAAGGCAAACGCTCTTTGCTTCTATACTAAGACACACCCGACGCAGTATGTGCCTGTATTAGCTACTAGCTACTACCTGAACAGGCTCGGAAATGCCATGTCTTTCAGATGACTCTGCACCTTCACATTCCGGACCAAAGACCCTGGTGGCCGATCCGCACATCAGCATTTTCGAGTATCGGAAAAGACCCTCTTTCTGGTCTTCTGGCTCCTGCTTGTCGTACGGCATGGCCTCCTGCGAGCATCGCCTTCCCCACTATTAGGCGTTCTCAGAGGTAGCCACCTGTTCCTGCAAGCATTTGTCAGAAGGGAGACGTGTCTTGCATATGCACCTCTCAATTGGCTTCTCGGAAATAGCACCGATTGTTGTATGAGCACACTGATGCAAGAAGCATGGCAGCAAGTGGCAGCAGAAGTGGCAAGCATTCTTGGATAGGTTGTCGGTTATATTTTGTAGTTTTTTTTTTATCGCTTGCTACCATACAATGGGTACTGGGCTGTCGTTTCTGTCAAACTATAAACATAAAAAGCGAACAGGTAAAAAAAAAAACAGCAACAAGAATAAATAGAGAAGAGCACAATTAAGTCAGCAATGTGAAGAGGCTGTTTTCTCTTTTCCCGCGACTCCAAAATATACCAGACATCAAAGATCAATTCTCGCACGCTGATTTGTGGTAGACACATCAAAGCTCAACCCACTCGGGGCTGTCTGCCCAAGACGCAGGGCTGAATGCCGAATTCCGGATGCCGGATGCATCACGCACCCCGCCGCCATACAGCGCTTTTTTCCGACCGCAATATATACACAAAACAACAAAGCTCAGCTGTGCGCACGTCCGCATGTCTCTGCCTGTCCCTCACAATAAGGGATCGTCTCCAAACGACGTGGCGCACCAAAAAAAAAGAGAAAAGGTAAAACGCGGGGCGCGGATGATGGCAGTTAACTTAGACATAGAAATTAGACGTCCCACTCCGCCTCTTCCTCTTCGGCGGGCGTGTCAGTGCTCAGAGCAGCGAATGCCGACTTCTGCGTAAAAGCCTTTCCGGGCTGGCTCCTGCTGCTAGCGGTCGCGGAGGGTGTGCTGCCAGTGGCAGAAACGGGCGCCACCTTCGCCGCGGCCACATCAATGTGTCCGTTTTCTTTAGCATCAGCCTTCGGCTTGCGTGACTTGGTCTTCACTGTGCTCCACGACTCCTCTTCCTCTTTCCGGAGCATCTCCATCTGCTCTTCTTCCGACGGAAGAGACGACATCCAGTCTTCATTCTTGTCAAAAGACGGTACAGATGACTTGGAGGCATCGGTGTGCACAGCGTTCGTATCGAACGTGTCAAGGGGCTGGGCGGGGATGAAGGGACCGCTGCTGGTAGAAGCTTCCGTGGGGGGCTTCACACCATTGCCTGTCCATGCATTCAAGGAGCTAGCCTGTGCTGCCACAAAAGCGGAGCCGTCCTTGGCGGTCCTGCCTTCGGCAAGCCGAGCAGTCCGGCGTTGTGCCTCCAGCTTGACCTTGCGCTCCACCTCAGCCTCCTCGCGTGCGGTCTTTGCCTGTTCGACCTTTTTCCGGTTCTGGCGCTGCTTTTTCGTCTCGACGGGCTCTGGCGCAGTCTTTGCCTTCTTTTCCTTTGCAGGCTTCTTATCTTCTGCGATCGTCAAGCGCAGAACCGAGGGGCCTGGCGCCTGCTTCTCAAGCATATCATTGACGTTTCCAGCTTCAACGGCGCAAAGGACAGGCGAAGCCGCAGACGAGCGGTCATCGTCAGCATCGATACCGGCCGTGGACGATGGCGCCGAGACAGCGGCGACATTGTCGTCAGGGATCGGAAGCTCCTCGGCGCGTGATTGCTTCACGCTCTTTTGCCGTGTATCGTCCTTTGTTTTACCAGAGAACTTTGTTCCCTGCTTTACACTGGCGAGCTGACGGGCAAATTCCCGATTGTTTGCGGCATCGTCATCAGAGCTGTAGCTGTAGGCGATCGGGGGCTGGGATGCTGCCACTGCCGCAGGTGCCGATTTTGCGCCATGCGAAGCGTCGCTTGTCCGTGCCCGCTTCGGCTTGGTTTCTTTCTGTTCCTTCCGCTGGCTGGTAATATGACGCTCTTGCCGTTGCCGCTGCTGTCCTACTTTGGACAGTTGTGCCTGGTGGCTTTTGCTCCATTCACGGAAGCTGTAGGCACCAAAAATGCCCAGGACGGCCGCCCAGCCAATCAATGTAGACAACGTGACACCCATGGCAACGTGAGAAATGAGGTTTGGCAAAGGTAGCGAGGCGGGACGAGGCAGTGCGATGATGATGTGAGAGGATCACCAAGAGATCAGTCCTCGGAAGTGCTACGAGAGAAGAGCCCGTGTTATCGACAAACTGATGGTGCGCCTCACCCCTTTTTTTTGTGGTTCTGGGTTGGATCTGGTGACGCTGAATGAAAAACGATTGGCAGGAAATTTTCGGGAGATTGTTAAAGCTGATGGATGACACTTTGCAGCAAGACTGCAGCAAGACTGGGTGTGAATTGGCTCGTGTTTGATAGGACTCGAACAGGCTCTTTGATGGTACCGTGGATGGAGTTGATGGTTGCGCAATTAATGGTGAAGTAGCTATCGTAGAACGACGAAAAGGAAGAAGAGTGCGAAGTTTCAGGTAGGGGTAAAATTTAATATGTCGAGAGCATATGCGTGCTGCTGTGTGACAAGGAGGAGAAGACAGTGCCAATTCAGCAAGGGGGGTTGAGATGCTGACTTGCAACTTGTCGTTAAGCGGTTGAGCTGAGTATTTGGTGCAGCTGGGTCGTTGGAGGATGGGAATAAAAAGAGCTGACAAGATGGCGAAGAGAAGGTGAAGGGAAGATACACTAGCAAGAGTAAGGAAGAAAGAGTAAAGGGGTCGAGAGGGCGAAAAAAAATATAAAGTTGGGGAACGGAGGTTGAAAAAAAGGATAGTTGGCTGTCTCTCGATTTCCCCTGTGGACAGATTGTAACGAGTTTGGAAGGAGCTCTTTTACGATTCGGGCTAAGATGGGGAGGCGTGATGGGGCAGGCGCGACTGGGGCAGGTCCCGGTGGAAATAAACAGGTGGCAACAGCTTCTTTTGGGAGCATCGGCTATTTCATTTTGATTGAAATTTTAAAACTATATTATATTTCGCTCTAGGCGCCGAGAACGACTGCACTGGTTCGTATCTTACTCGTATCGTATCTAACAGTTAAATCACATTCGAAAGTATTGCTCTGGTTGCTCGACACTTTGTCGCCGCAATCTTGGCAAGGGATGCCCCTTGTTCCAAAGCTGCCTCGAAGCCCTCCCACGATCGGTATTCGTATTAGTATTAATAAGCAGGTCCGTGAAAGGGGCGACCCTGTGAAGTTTTTTACACTGTGAATTATTGCTCTACGACGTGCTACGTGTAATACTCCTTGCCCCATTCCATTTAGTTTTGAAGAATTGAGCACATGTTTCATTTGTGTTCCTATCCTCGCCCGACAATATTACAGTTTCGGAAACCTTTGCGGATGGCATGTCTGTGTGTAGTCAATATCAAGCCTTTCTTCGCCACGTGAAATACTGCTCGTATACGAGCTCCTGCATCAGGTCGCGACGTGGCCTTTCAGAAGTAGATGGTAAGATATTAGTTAGAGGGCCGTGCGAGGCCTCAATTCGACTCGTACTCGTACTCGTGCATATTTATCTTAGTAACGAAACGACTCAGCTGCCAAACTCGGAGCAAGCTTACATTGGCATTGGTCAGGCTTCCACGAGGCCCCTCATGCCAATTGTGCGGCCACAAGATCTCACGGCGGTCTACTGGTAGCACTGTCGACGTGAAGGTGAGATTGGGCGCCAGAATGCGGAGGAAACAGTAGATATGTATTACTCCAGGCTGTAGGAAGGGGGGCGATAAGGCCGCACACGTTACGCAATATTCGGCTCCACCAACAAGCCAGTCGAGCCTCTTGGAGTTGGGTCACAAGAGGGCTGTCTCGCAACAAAACCGAACACTCTTTGTATGCGGAGACATCCAGCACCAAGGACTACATCCAAGAGCTTCAAAACAAAACGGCTAGAAGCAGAGTCATGGCACCCAAAAACCGCATTATTATCGACACCGATCCCGGTAACCTGAAGCCTCTCCCTCTCTCTCCCTCTCTCTCCCTCTCTCTGTGTCGCTTTACCGCTTCGTCACGTGCTGACTATGGTCAATTGAACTTTGCCTTTTGTCGCAGGCGTTGACGATGTCCTCGCTATGCTGCTGGCCCTCAGCGCCTCGCCGGAGGAGCTAGAGGTGGTGATGCTGTCTGTCACCTACGGCAACGTCCCGCTGCAGAGGCACGTCCCCAGCATCAATCTCTCGCCCTCTCGCCCTTCTTGCCTTTCTTGCCCTCAACCCCGCTGACAACGGGCTGCAGCTGTCTGCGCAATGTCGTGGCGCTCTTCCACGTCTTGGAAAAGGAGCTGGCGTGGCGCAGCTCGACAGGACAGTCCACCGGTCAGAGCTTCGGGGCGCTCAAGACGTACAAGCCCATCGTGGCCATTGGCGCCGAGCACCCGCTGGAGGATGAGCTGCTCATGGCTGACCACTTCCGTGCGTTGCCCTCCCAAAAAGCCGACAAGCTTTCGTATGCTGACTAACATTGTCTCTGACAAACACTCCCAGATGGTGCTGACGGCCTGCATGGAGTGCACGAAGCTGTAAGTTCTTTTTGTCTGTCTGGCCTGGCCTGGTAGCCTGCCTGGTAGCCAGTCCTGTCTGTCACCGACATTTTGGCAGCATCACTCGGATATGGCCATCATTGCTGAGACTGCCTGCCCTGCCCTGCCCTGCCCTTAGCATCCTGATCTCACCCCGGCCGACACATGGAAGACGCTCTTTGCAGAGGAGAGCCACGGCACGGCACCGCCGCCGTCGTCGCCGTCCTTTTTCACGCCGTCCAAGACGGTGGCCCACAAGGAGATCCTCCGCATCCTCAGGGACGAGCCGGCCGACTCCATCACTATTGTTGCCATTGGCCCGCTGACGAACATTGCGCTCGCCGCCGCCGAGGACCCGGAGGCGTTTCTGCGCGTCAAGGAGCTCGTCGTCATGGGCGGCGCCGTCGATTTCCCCGGCAACATCACGCCCTCGGCCGAGTTCAATTGCTACTCGGACGCCGTGGCGGCCGCCCGCGTCTACGCGTTGACGTCGCCCACGCCAGCCTCGACCATGCCGCCGCTGCTGCACGGCAAGTCGGTGCTGCCGCCGTACCCGGCCGGGCTGTCGCGGACGCTGAAGCTGAGCCTTTTCCCCCTGGACGTCACGACGCCGCACCTGCTCAACAAGCACTACTTCCTCGACCAGATCGCGGCCGTGGAGCAGGCCGGGAGCCCGCTCGCGCGCTGGGTCAAGACATTCATGCTGGGCACCTTTGACAAGATTGAGTCCATCGAGGGCGACGCCGGCGGCGAGCCGGGCCTGTCGCTCCACGACCCGCTGTGCATCTGGTACATGCTGCAGCGCGACGACCCGGCCTGGACACCCGTCGCCAGGCCCGAGGACATCCGCGTCGAGACCGCCGGCCAGTGGACGCGCGGCTTGCACGTCATCGACCGGCGAGGACGCGGCAGGGCCGACGACGGCGAGGATGCTGCGACCATCATCACCGCTAAGGCAGCAGCAGCAGCCCTGGGCGGCGCTGAGGACCTGCAGATCGGCGAGGTGCCTGGCGACGCAATGGGCTGGCTGAGCGCCACCAGAGGCAACCGCATCAACCGCATCGTCGACTCGCCAGGGGTCGATGCCTTTGCAGGTTATTTGATGAAGAGGATCTTTGAATGAATAATGACAATGCTATATCTACAATAAACTTGGATATTTCCCCCCCCGCCTAAGCTTTTCAGGGTATCTTCTCCCCCCCACCCCGGTCTTCTCTTCGTCTCTGAA
>JRUC01000086.1:0-44864 GCA_000806385.1 Leptographium procerum | reverse complement strand
TTATTATACTATTAACACATACATTTTTAACTAACGTACATTAAAAGCTTTTTATTTTAAAGTAATAAGCTAAAAACTTTCTTTTTTATATTACTCTTAGTAATCTAAAACATTTTAAAGTTACTAAAAGATACTTAGTAATAACACATATTTAAAAGTATGTAAAAGCGTAGTTAATTTATATTTAATTATAATCTAAGCAACCAAATTAACCTCTTACCTTAGTAAAAAGACTTAAAGGTGCTTTACACTAGCTTAGTATAGTAAAGCGCCCTTTAAACGTACGTAAAGGGTAGCTTTTAGTATACTATAAAGCTTTACAGCTAATCTAACGCTAAGGCCATTATTAACCTCTCTTTTCGCGTTTTCAAAGTCGTTTTCCGTGTATCTAGCCATAGCACAGGGAAGCGTAAAAAAGCTGCTTAATTTAGTGCTTTTTAGACGAAATCAAACGCGTTTTTGTTTAATTGGTAGGTGTAATTGGTAGGTGGTAAAGTACGTGGATTTGAAGCCAAAAAAGTGCGCAAAATGGGGCGGTGCGCAAGAAGGGGCCTAGTCGACTTACGATAACAACCAATGTATTTGCCCTTGATTCTACTGGCTCCCCACTATTAGTAACGAGACATTTGACAAGTAATTTACAACCACGTGATCATGCGGCTGTTCCTGCCACAAGCGGATCTGCAGCTCTTAGTGCAGTGCCAGAGGCCCCCTTAATACTTCCTACAACTATTACCAGTTACGCGAAAAGCGTGCGTGCCTGTTTTGTGGTCCCAGCCCGGCGTTGTTTTCTCAACGCAACTTGCTGATTGCATCGGCAGCAAACACACCAGCATTGCCAAACCAACACATCACTGCCACACACCGCAGCAACACAGAACACCCACGCAATACACACGCGAGCAGGCTATGGATTTTCACGAGATCCCCGGCCAGGTCACTGTGTGGCTTGATGCTGCCTCGCACACCTTCCAGCGAGTGCCTGGATCGGCCGTGTTGATTCGATATGTCCGGTCGAGCTACCAGAACGATCCTATTCGGTCGGCCATCGAGCTGATCCTCGTCCTCTTTTTTATTCGCTACCTTCTGTCGCCATCGTACTCGACCTCAAAGCAAAACTTTGTCAAGCTCACCGAAGATGTCAGTCCGCGAGCATTTCTCTGTCTCTTTCCTCCCTTCACCGCCAAATATACTCCCCTGCTACAATGCTGTATCTGCTCTATCATACGATGTGGCTGACGCGTTTGAATCGTTCTTCGCACCTCTAGGAGATCGACGAGCTCGTTGAGGACTGGACACCTGAGCCTCTGGTCGAGTCTCTGACACCAATGCAAGAGCTCGAGGCCGAGAAACTCCCCGTTCTTGTCGGGTAAGGAGAATGTGCTACCACTCGTGCAATCTGGATTCCGAGAGCCTGGCAGCTGACCACACCCCCGTTGCCCTCCCTTGAAACAGTCCTACAGGACCTAAGGTCAAGCTGACTTCCGGCCGTACCGTTGCCAATCTGGCGTCCTACAACTTCTACAACTTCAACGCGAACGAACTCATCAAGGAGAAGGCGATCCAGACGCTCCGAACATACGGTGTAGGCCCTTGCGGCCCGCCCCAGTTCTACGGCACCCAAGATGTCCATATGAAGGCCGAGGCCGACATTGCTGCCTATTTGGGCACCGGCGGCTGTATCGTGTATGCACAGGCATTTTCCACCATCTCGAGCGTGATTCCGGCCTTCTGCAAGCGTGGCGACGTCATCGTGGCCGACCGGGCTGCCAACTATTCCATCCGCAAGGGCCTTGATGTCTCTCGTAGCACCATCCGTTGGTACAACCACGGTGACTTGGACGACCTCGAGCTCCAGATGAAGAAGGTTGCAGATGAGCAGGCCCGTAAGAAGAAGCTGACACGTCGCTTCATCGTCATGGAGGCTGTGTCCGAAACGGTTGGCGATGTCACGGATCTGCCGAAACTGGTACTATTGAACCTCCCAAGCATCGGTGGCCCAATTAAGATCTAACAAACTGGGGCTAATTGGCATTTGCAGATCGAACTGAAGGAGAAGTACAAGTTCCGCATGATTTTGGACGAAACCTGGTCATTTGGCGTCCTCGGGCGAACGGGCCGCGGCCTGACAGAGGCCCAGAATGTCGATCCTTCGCAGATTGACATGATCGTTGGTTCTCTCGCTGGCCCCCTTTGTGCAGGTGGTGGGTTCTGTGCCGGCGAGAAGGACGTGGTGGAGCACCAGCGCATCATGGCGGCGTCATACACGTTCTCGGCAGCACTGCCGGCAATGCTGGCCACGACCGTTAGCGAGACCATCAATCTGTTGCAGACTAATCCCGAGATCCTCCAGCAATGCCGGGAGAACATCAAGACCATGAAGGCACAGCTGGACCCCCGAAGCGATTGGATCACATGCACGAGCGCTCTGGAGAACCCTGTTATGCTACTGGTATTCAAGCCCGAGGTTGTGCGGAGTAAGAGACTCACAGTGGAGGACGAGGAGAAGCTGCTCCAGGAGTGCGTGGACGAGGTAAGCTTCCTTTTTTTTTCCACTTTTTCACTTTTGTCATTTTTCTTTCTATAACGTCCGACTGTGCAGTTGACCGCTGCATTGATCCTTTATGCCTTCTACTGATACTGAACCACGTAGGCCCTGGCCAACGGTGTGTTGATCACACGGTTGAAGACCCTTCCTATCACCAGCTCCCAGAGCCCAAAGGAGGCTGCCGAATGGACGGTGCGACCCGCCCTGAAGATCTGCGTCACAATGGGCCTCAGCAAGAAGGATATTGAGAAGGCTGGCGTGACCGTCCGCCATGCCGTCACAAAGGTCATGACAAGAAAGGCCAGCAGCAAGCTTGGCCTTCCCGTGGTTGCGTAGACGATTGATATTCATACGGCCTCAGCTATTGCGGCTGATGCCTGCTCCTCTTTCTGCATGTTTCAGCCTACAGTGCTCGAAAGTTGCGTTTGCCGCTCGCGTCTTTTGTCGAAGCTAGAAAGCGACCTGGCAAAGTGGGAGAAATGGGAATGGTATATGGGGGTAAACTCTTCGTTTCCTTATTTTTGTCCCTGTTCCCAGTCCCCTTATAGTTTTTAATAATACTACTTAGAAGATGCGGTCAGCAAGAAGAAATGATTTTGATCTTGGGGTAGCAGACACGGCATTCCAGTAATACACTGTGATCGTTTCGAAAGGTGCACTACTACACACATACGTTCACTTACCATGTAATCAACAAAGAACTACAAGTATCTCTCTTCGGCACAAAACTCATTATGAATCCTGAATTATACGCTCTCTCCAAGAGCAGCTTGTATGCAGACTGCATGGTTAAAAAATCTAAAAAATCCTATGTACCATGTCACCACCTCCAACACGAAAAAAAACCGAAACTAGGAAAGACAAGACGAAAAAAAGCGTACAAAGAAAAACATGTAACAAAGTGCAGCGATCCGAGAACCAAAGGACTGGCCTACCAACACACCATCAAATTTACTAGGCTCTTTTCCCTCTTGTTGCTGTCGTGTCTCCCCAACGGCACCATCTTCGTGCTTGAATGCATACACACCAACAAAGGCCAAACACGATGGCGTTATCCAGTTCCATTCTGCTTTCAGCAAGAATCATTAGGCTTGGTGGCGTACATATCATACAATTTACTGCCCGCTGTTCAGCTGCTCTCGGAAGCCCATCCCTGGGAAACAAAAAGCTCTTTAAAACAGACGGATCTTCTTGCTGCCTCCCGTAGCCGTGGCCGTTGCAGTCTCCGACCGTGTGATTGTGTACAGATAACCAGTGTAGTTAGCCGCACCAGTACCAGTCTGCGTGTGGCCCTCTGTATCGTTATTGTTCAGGCCAGTTGGCTGGATCAGATTGGTGCTGTTCAGCAAGCCCGTGATGCTGTCAGGAATCATCTTCTGCACGATGAGCGGCGCCGCAATGAGGGCGACGAAGATGATAAGGATGACAAAGTAGAGGACGGCGAAACGAATGACGCGTCTTTTCCGAAGCTTGGACTGCTTCATGGTGTATATGGGAGGGCGGATTTGTTGGCTGGTTCAGCATGTTAGCTATGTTCTTCCAAGGCAGTGAGGAAAAAATGGAGGGTGATAGAGAAAACATACCTGGGGCGCAGCCAGAACAGCATCATCGAATGAAGTTTGTCGATCTGGGGGATGATAATAACAGGCAACATGAGGAATAGAATGATGTGGCCAAGGACAAAGTCACCAGCGAACATGCTCAACTCAGTAATCTTGCAGAGGAACTCGCGTCCAGGCTGCGACATTGAGTGCCAGCCCATAGAGTACCATTTGCCAGTCCAGAACGCAATGTTCGACTGGTCGGTCTTGAACTCACGTGTCAGGGCGAGCGACACGATGAGCTTCACGATGAATCGCTGGACAGCCATCACGACGATCATGCCAAGGACAGTCCGAGCAAAGTTGAAGCCCTCCAGGAAGAAGAGAATGACCCAGAAGACGAGGATCATGATGACAGCAATCGCGTGAGCAATGGCCGCGAGAACACTACCAAACTTCTTGCAGCACATGGCCAGAACCGGACCCATACAGCAGGCCATGCCGAACATCACACCCAGAGCGCCGGCGTTGATGGCAACAGGACCAAAGGCGATGATGGCGATACGGATCAGCGATGCCGTGGCCTTTGCGTCAGGGTTGTGCTTGGCCACACCAGTCTGCGCATTGATGAACAAGTACGGGATGAGCGTGACAACCACTAGCAGAAGGGGCGACAGGATCTCGCTCATAAACATGTTCGTAATAGCTGCGCGGGGAACGTCGGACGACAGCTTGGCAGATGGGTCACCGGCAACCTTGCGCTTGTAGCCCGTGATGCGCGTCCGCGAGAGACGGCTGTAGGCGATCCAGGATGAAGCATGCGAGCGCGAGTTACCACGGGACAGCCAGCGGAGGAAGTCGCGGTAATCGATGAAGAAGTCGTTCCAGGAGAACTGGTGAGGGTTGTACACAAACGGCGAGACCATCAAGGCCACCAGCGTGATCCAGAAGTACACCAAGCCAGCCTGCCAGATGGTCACAGAGGCGAAGAGCAGCATCATCACAAGACGCGAGCCGAAGTAGATGGAAGGCCCGGCGAACCGCGAGAACAGCACACCGAACGGAATGCGAGCAGTGGCGAAACCACGACCGGTACCGATGTAACGGGCACCACCAAAGGACAGATCCTGCTGGACGGAGTTGGCGTAGATCTGGCAGGTGAACACTTCGAAGAAGGGCGACAGCGAGAAGAACTGCTTCGTGAAACGCATCGCAGCACGCAGAACACCACGCTCCATGAGCTCCTGCACAATCAGAGGAATGTACGAAAGGAAGAACACGACCAAGATGGACAGGATACACCGGTAAACCCAGTCGTTCAGCGCATCGGTATTCTGGCAGCCAGTTGGGTACAGAGGATCGGTGATGGGGACGCTTCGGTTGTACGAGCAAGAGATTGTCTCGTGGCGGAGGGCTCCCATGCTCAGCAAGCAGATCATCAGCATCTGCACCGAGAACATAATCAGGATGTTGTTCAAATGAAATCCAGGATGCGCATAGTAGAAGGACAGGAACCGATCGATGGGGAGCTGAGTGCCCAGGTAGTAGTACTCGCGTGCCAGCATCTGTTCACCCATACCAGTGCCAATTTTCGTAGTGAAGTTCAGAATAGAGCCGAAACCAAGATCACGACCCTTGCCACACTGGTAGTACTCGCAGTGCTTGATGCGGCCGCCACGGAGCAGAGCATTCATACCGGCATAAATATCCTCGTTCAGATGCAGACCCTTCTGTGCCTTGGACACACCGCCGCGAGTAGTCATGAAAATGCCGTTCAGGAAATCAGGATGACCGTAATGGAGCTTGCCTCCAATCTGGGCCAGTGTACGCGCGAAGAGCGTACCGAAAGTCTGTTCCTTGCCGGCAGCAATGTCACCGAGAACACCAATGTTTTCCGAGAAAATATATTCGCGAGCACCAAGAATAGCCACAGGAGTGTGCGTCTCGTTCTTCACACCGGGTGTGTAGGGCGACACATTCTCAACCTTCATCTCTTCGAATTCAGCCAGAACACTGCGGATCTTTAAGCACTCCTCGAGGTAGTTGTCCTGGTTGGCGTCGATGAGTTGGATGTACTCGCCACGGTAAAAGATTAAAGCGTGGTTTTGGTTGTCCGATTTGCCGTCACCCAGGATAGGGTTGCCAGAAAGCTGAACGCGGAACTTCGGCCGGCGCATACCATTCTCCATGATTTCCGAGTGACCGTCGATGAGGGCAGAGTACAGTCGAGGCTCCTCGCCCTCAGCAACAGGTGGCTCCTCATCGAGATAAGCAATCTGAAGGTCGGGGTAAGCACGCAGCAGAAACTCGGCATTTTCCATTTCCTCCTTCTTGAACTTGGCGTAGCGCTGCATCGAGACACAAATCTTGAATTTCCGGCGCGCCATACGCTCGAGCTCACGCTCGAGCTTGTCCGAGTTGGCGCCAAACATCTGCACAACCTCCGGGTTCTCCACGCGGTAAAGCAGCTTGATCGCACGGCTGTAGTTCATGAAGCCCGAAATGGTGCGGTACAGGGTCTGCGCGCGAAGAGACGCCCAAATACGGGTTCGCAGAGTGTACTCAGGAGCAGAAGACTTGAAACCAATGCAGTAGAACGGCAGATCGTCAATCTTGCTTTTCACTGTCTCCTTGTCTTCCTTCTCTTGGCCGTCACCGTTGAACTGAGCAGTCTCATCAGCGAGAATTTTCGTGTCCTTAACGAAGCAATCCCACTCGTGGGGGTGCAGCTGCTTGAGATACTCCAGCTGGGTGACGCGCGAGTACGGCTCGTCCTCGCGGATGATTTCACGCAAGGAGAGAAGAATCTTCTCACTGTAGTGCGGGATCATGACAGTGAACGTGGGCATGTTGTCGACGGGAAGCGGCTCCGGAATCGGGGTGGACAGCGACTGAGCAAAGAAGGAAATACGCCGTTCGGCTTCGCTATATGACGGGAAGAACTCCGTCTTGAACGAGTGGTCCTCCTGCGAGACAAAGAACGTCGGGGCGCGTAGCGTCCGCTTGCCTTCCTGTTCAGAAGGCACCTGATGGTAAAGCAGCTTTTGGACGTGGTCGATGGCCAGGAGATGTTCGCGATACATGGAGATGACAATAGCGTTCCAAATCTGAGAGACAAGGACCTTTGGCTTGTACTTGATTTCCATGTCCGTGGTGGCGAGAACCTTGGAGTAGATACGCTTCGGCAGTCGGGAGAAGATGTTGCGCCACGGCGTCCAGATCGACGAACCAAGGTAGAAAGACCGGGCAATAGAAAATACCGAGTTGTAAATGACATACCACAGGTACGTATCCAGGAAGAAGAACAGCAAGTCGGTGAAGGCCATGAGTCCGAGCGTAATCTGCGGGTGGTACTGGCAGAGATAGCGTTTGAGAATTGTGTCACCCAAGCAGCTCTTGACATTCATGATAGACAGATACCGGATAGGATCGCGGAACGACAGTGCCAAGAAGACATAGGATTCTCCCATCTTCGTGCCGAAGACGCAAGCCCAGAGGAAGTACGACATAAGAATGTCGTTGCCCTTGAGACGTGGCCAGCTAGCGGTGAATGTCTGGCTAGCAACATAGCGGCGAGAGTTCTTTGTCAAATAGCTGCCGAAGATGGCACCAAGAGGCATGATAGAGAACACAATGTAGGTCAAAATAGCAATGATCAGATGAACAATTCCGAGAACCAGGGAAATGCGGTTCTTTTGCTTCTTGACGTAGGCCGCGTTATCAGTATCCGGAGTGAACACATAGATTCCAGGAGCGATGTTCAAAGCAAGGATTGCGATGAAGAAAAACAGCTTTTTCGTCAAGTGCTCAGCACCTGCCCATTTCCGTGGCACATAGGCCCATTCACAGAGGGTGGCCAGGACCTGAATGAAGGCTGCAAATGCGCCACCAAAAGCGACAAAGGAGAGCTGAGCAGCAGTAGGCGGCTGCTGGTTGACTTGCTGCTCGTAGCCGTGAACAAGGAGGGTCGGGGCGTTACGGGCAGTGTAGAACCACCACATTGTTACATGAATAATCCAGATTCGGTTGAAGTTTGTGACGACGTGGAACCATGACCGCGTCTCCTTGTAGGTTTTGAAGAACACCTTCTTCCAGTTGACTTCCCCCAGCTTTAGGTAGCGCTCTGCAGGCGGGAGATCAACAAGCTTGCTCTTGTCCTCGAGAATGATGCGCTCAATGCCCTCCGGATACCAGAACAATTGGTTGCAGTCATCATAACCGACAATACGGTTGTGGTCAAGCTCGCGACGAACGTAGACGCCGTCAACAATCTCGTAGCCCTGGTCGCGCAAGTAGTTGTACAACGGGGTGATGATGGTGTTGAGGAACGTGAACTCCTCAACGGGCTCCACGAGATTCTGGCACGCCGGCGAGTTGAGGTAGTCGTCCGCACACTTGAAGATGAAGCAGAGACACTCAGACATGAAGCGAACCTGGTTAGCTTCGCCCCAGCAAAGCAGGTACAGAGCAATCTGGCGAACACGGTCATGCTGGGACATACGATTCATACGCGTCTTCCAGCGGTACTCGGCAGCCTCAAGGGACTGATCGCCCTCCAGATCCTGTAGAACCTGATCCTCGTTTGTAGCCGCATCTTCTTCGGCATTCTTCTTCTTCTTGTTCTTACGAGACTTCCGCGTCAGGCCCTTGCCCTTGACGTTGGCGAATCCCACTGCGTCATCAAGATCGAGATGTGCCGCAAAGTACCACTTACGATAGTTGGCATTGTCGCCGCCAATATAGTCGGCATGAAGCGAAAGAAGGGCCTGGTTGGGTGTCATGCGAGAAGCGCGCGAGTCCAGAAGCGTCATGAAGTGGTCGTACATGTTGCGCATGCTGTCACGCTGGAATCCGAATTTTGCCGTTAGATCAAGGAAAATGTCCTCGACCTCTTCTTTTGACAGTGGTATCTGCGCGTCGGCAGTCCAGGCTGGGTACGGTTCACGGGAGCGCTGTCCGGCAGGAAGAACATTTCCATAGTCGAGGCCGTAGTTTGGCGTCGACGCACCAGATGAGCGATTGTTGCCGAAGGAAACCTGCGAAGATGGCGGGCGGAAGCCACGAGCACCAGCTGCAGCTTGGCCATCGTTGTAGTTGTACTGCTCGTCACCACGGCCATAATAATCCATGTCAGCGGCACGAGCCATGTCGGACCGCATAGTGAAGTCGCTAAAGGTCTCCGAGTCCTCTTCGGATCCATGGCGCTGGCCGCCCTGAGCATAGCCCGCGGGCTGGTCGTAGCCCTGGTCATAGTAGCCATTGTGTTGGTTGCCGCCACCGTTGTAATACTCATCCTGGTACTGCTGGTTGTTGTTGTTGTTGTTGTTCTCGTAGTAGCCGCCATCCTGGTGGTAAGGGTTGGTCGCGTCGGCATTGTAGTAGCCACTAGAAGGTGTCAGAAATGGAGGGATGCATGCATCAAGTATCTAGAAAAACTTACTGCTCGTCATAATATCCGTCATTTTGCTGGCCACCCTGAGCGTTAGGAGCGTTCTGGGCGCGTTGGTCATAGCCGGCATTGTTGTCATGATACTGATGATTCTCATCCTGATAGTAGGAGTCTGTGTTTCCTTGCTGCTGATGATGCTGGCCGTAGCCATCATCATAGTCGTTATGGCCTTGGTACCCAGACATGATGGCTGCCTACTCGACAAGATGTTAGTGTTCTGGTTTAGAATTCAGTGGGTGGCCATCAGGGCTTGGGTGCAGCGCGGACGGGCAGCGAGTGCGTTTTGAATCGTCATTCGTTGGACATGAGCAGGTCGCCACGGCTGATAGCCAACGCGTACAAGAAGCCTTTATTTTGGGTGTGGGCAGGATGTGAATTAGGCGTGGTACCTACAATCAAAGATGATCGAAACGAACTAGAGTAATCCGATGCAGGGCCGGGTAAAAGAAAGAACTAAGAGCAAGAAGTCTAGATAGATGGCTGAAGTTGTGAACTTGTGGCCGGCCACAGCATTCGGGAAAAGGTTAGTTCGGTACCGACGCTCGGCAACGAAGGTATAGCAGTTCTGATGAACAGGTTGAACGAATGGCAGCACTCCGAAGCGGGAGTACAGTGTGGCGTATGCAGCGAGCGACTGGAAGCGTGAGATTGAGTGGTGCACTCTGGTCACGGTTATCCTGGATTAGGTCGGTATGTCGGCGTCGGTCGAAGCAAAGTGACGCGTTGGAATGTATCGTACGCCGGGGCGAATAATTAAAGGATAAAAAAAGGCGCGAAAGAAAGATCGCCAGACGACGAAGGTGAAAAAAGAAAAGGCGTTTTCGAGGTGAAAGCCAAGCGAGACGATCGTCGGCAAGAGTTTCTCTCGTTTTAGCCCGTTTCGTGCTCTTGTATTGTGGTGAGAGCAGGAACGAGTCAAAAGGAGAGGCGCCCTGTATACAGGACAGAGAATAGTTCGATGTCGTGGTGACAGTCAAACGAGCGAATGTCTGGGAGAAGACAAACAAAGACAGGAGTAAAGAAAAGGAACAAAAAAAGGACGGTGCTCCGGAGGAAAAAGGGAAGCGTCGAAAAGGAGGGCAGGAGGAAGAAAATGCCAGGGAAGAGCGAATGGTGGTGGGCATGCAGGAGGTTGGCAATGTGGGTTGCTTCGTATCTTACGCAGTACTCGTTACTCCGTACGTAGGCTGGCGGGAAGTGCGGAGACAGGGGCCGTCAACAAAACAGTGTGCAAGTACGAGCGAGATACTGTTGTGTACATGCGAGTCTGGGTAGCGTTCTGCGTAGTGCTCTGCAGTCAGATGCTGACAGCGAGACGGATTTGTGGCGAGGAAATCGGGCGTTTCGCAGCGAAGGAAAAAGGGGCGGGCAGGGTAAGTGCTAGCTCAGGGAGACGCTGAGACTACACGTCCTACGTACAGGGCAGAAAGCAGCGAGAGAGCCAGTACAGGGCGCTGAAACAGGAGACACTATGCCGGCCATTGCTGCTAACTCCATCTGCATTGTATGCATCCAACAGGGGGTTGGGGGCCTTGGTCTCGGTGGTGGGCCACATAGCTGCAGCAGGTGGGGCTATGGGTCCAGGGATACTAGGAAGGTACTTGCCAGAAGGGGCGGCCGAGAGGCGCTGGCACGTATCTCTGTTGTCTGCAACACGGGCACGACACGCGTAGAGTGCGAGAGGAATGGGGAGGGCAGAGTACGTGTACGTAAGTAGATGTAAACAGGAGGGCCGGAGAGCGACGCCCCACGTACTATGTACTATGTACTACGTCGTATGTAGTGAAATAATTAATGCCCATACCAGTAAAGAGATCAGAAGTGAGACCGCGACACTTGCGCCAATATCTTAATTCTGCGACGTATGTAGGTGGGACCGATGAAGCAGAAAACCCGATATACTGCAAGTGCAGGACTCTCTCGTAGTCGGGGCGCACACGTGACAATACGGAGACGAGCGCGGCGAGGCAAAGGGCCAGCTACCATGTACATGCTCGCGTACGAGTACGAGTGGCTCGTACACACGCAGTAATTTCTCGTAAGATCCTTGGGACGCGGTGGCAAAAACGCACCTAGACAGATTCGTGCAAACACACTACGAGTACACGAGTTACACTGTACTATTGTGCATTGTGCTATCGTGTATTGTACTATTGCAATATAGATGCCGCGTGTTTCTTTCGGCCTTTGGCTCTCTTTTTCTTTCTTTTTCGGGGCCAATTTTCCTCCATTCTCGCACCAAACCGCCTTCTTCTTTTTTTTCGGTTCAGTTCTTGCTTTTCCCCCTAATCGCCGGCATGCAAGGTACTAGCGCCATCCGCTTTGCCACTGTTCTACTGGCCAATAAAACGGCCATAAATTATGTGCTATCCACGTAAACTGGGCCAACCAATCCTAGCGGCCATCAGCCATCAGCCGCCCGCCACCCAACCATCTTCTTATCGCTACTGCTAGCCCAGGCTAGCGCCTATAGCGCATCCCTCTCAGCTTGCCCGGCTTCTTCGTCTGTCGGAAGTCCCTTCGCACCCCCTTTTCTGCCCTGATTTTTCTGTGCCCTGTTTTGTCCAGCCCGATCTCAAAGTCGAGTAGTCTTCTTATTTTTAGTTGCACTTGTCCCCAGCTTGCTTCTAGGCCGCAAGTCCGAGCGCCGATCGATGAAAGGGAGGCCTGCAAACAACAGCACTGTCTGCCCAAACAAGGTATCTTCTTTCTTTCCTCGACAGGTATGAACGGGTACTACGAGTACGGAGTAGATCAGCCACACGTTGTGAGGCGGATGGTATCGTATTATGTAGACAAAGAGGAATACGAAACAGCCAACCTAAAAAAATTTGTGTTCTCCTCCCACAAACCCCGATCGTAGTGTAAGAAGATACAGTGTTTCCGGCGGTTCATCAATCATGCTACATAATCCGCTGCACGAGACACACGGAGTAGGTGCAAGAACTTATTGGCTTGGTTTATTCTTTATCTTGTGACGGGGTGGTATCAATAAATAAACCGATATGGCGTCCCGTGTCTTTACATCACTCCGTTAATGCCTGACACCCTGTATAATACTGCGTACAGGTATGGAAGGCACGATGATCTGCCAATGTGTCATGTATTCATTATGTTCTCTGTCCAGTGGTCAAAACTCCCTTGCGCCGAATTACAAAGAAATTCGAGCAGTATTTTGCTACTTGCCGTCCTCCTAGCGTCTTCTCGTACCTACTACTATAAATAGCCGGCCCTTGGCCAGTGCGCACAAATGTCTCTTACGGAGTACGATACGCACACGAGCATACAGCTTCGGGCCTTGTAGATCGTTGGCAGTGGCTGATCTTTAGCAGCAATAGAAGAAAAAAACTTTGGTCAACAATCAATAGTACGTGTACATACTCGTACCTGCAGCAAGGCCGTCTTGAGAAGATACCATTTGTTGCGGACTTGTTGGAAAAGTGCACGCATTTAGTGACCGAACTACTCGGAAATGTCACGTGTGTGTTGCCTTGCCAACGCATGTCCCAGCCTCAATATCTGCACATGGCGTCGATCGTGTACATAGTATGAAAACTCAGAATAGCTAGCTAGCCAGCCTTGAGATCGTATCTTATTACGCATTGCGGCTTTATGGGCAATTATATTTTCATGTATCGTGTATGAGCAGCCCTAAGCACTATGGGCGGCCGGCGAATACTCGTGGACAGCGACGATGACGATGACGACGACGATTTCCCGTCGCTTCGCCCACCGCCATCAGCAGGAACAGCAAGCCGAAGACTACAACCTTGCTTAAGCAGCACGGCTCGGAATGTAGCGGCCAAGCCACCTGCGCCTAAAGGCGTAGGGGATACAGCGGGCCCAAAGAGCACGGCCGTCCGCCGTAGAAAGCTTGGCCCCGTTGAGAACGACAACATGCTGTTGCGCCCGTGGAGCGTCGGCAACGAAAGAGCCAAGCAGAGCAAGCCCCGCCAGCCCCAAGTGCTGGCTGAGCCATCGCCATGCCAAGCGCCAAAGCCCGAGAGAAGGCTGAGACAACGAGTTGAAGTCAGGACAAGAAAAACTAGGCGAGTTTCGGAGTTGCCTGCGGACGACGTCGGCGAGATATCTACCGAGGAGGCTACAGTACTAGAGGACATCGCGTTGGGCGATGGCAGTGCTGGTAGTGGCGAAACCAGCGACACTGGGGGTAACGAGGATGGTAACGAGGATGGTATCGAGGAAGAGGAGGAGGAGGATGAGGAGGAGGAGGAGGAGGACGACGACGACGACGCTTCCGATTTCCATAACACGTCATCAGACGCCTTCTCTGATGACTCGTTTGGCGACTTCTTTCCATTGCCAGCCAAGAAGAAGCCCGCTCCAAAAACGGCACCCATACGACGTCCATCGAAGGAGAGCAGCACTAGGAAAACAGCCAGAACCCCTTCTCCAGTCAACTCGCAGGCGAATGAACATGTCGGCCCATGCATGGACGAGCCGAGCTCCGTATTCTTCTCCGCCGAGGAATCACTCACTGACACGCTGGTAAAGCCATTGTCGCACCTCGACTTGTGCGTCCCTGCATCAATTCACACCGTAATCCGTGCCTTCATGCTGACAAGAGTCTACCGGGCCGTATAGACATATCCCGTCCAAGAAAACCGGCCACCAGGAACCTGCAAAGCCTGTCCGTTCGTCCAAAACCGCGCGGGCGTCGACACCACCGCCTTCACCCCCGCCTCGAGGCCTGGTCTCTCCGACGAAGAAGCTGCCGTCCATTCCCATGACCCCCCATAGGCCGAATACGGACGCCTTTTGGAATCAGCAAATTGTCAACGACTGGAACCAGGAGCACTCGCCGCGCAAGCTCCTGTTTGGTCCTACTGGAGACAAGAAATTGAGTGCCTCCGATACCACAGGTGCCGCCCCTGCCTTGTCGCCGAAGAAGGGTAGCAGCACCGCAGCCATGGAGAGAGAGGCCAAGAAGCTGTTCCAGAAAGGGAAGCACGAGACGGCGGAGAAGTTCCTCGCTGAGCTAGACAATACCATCACCAACGGCGAGCTTGGCCGACTTGCAGCATCGACAGGCGGCGTCCGTATCGTGTGGACCAACAAGCTCAACACGACAGCCGGGCGGGCTAACTGGCGACGGGAGACACTGCGCCCCAGGCAAAAGCAGCCGGCTGCTGGAGGAGCTGAATCCACCGATACGCTCTCCGCAACAGCGGCAGCGGTAGCCGTGCGTATCTTGCACCACGCATCCATCGAGCTGGCCGAGAAGGTCATCGACGACGAGAGCCGGCTGTTCAATGTGCTCACGCATGAGTTCTGCCACCTGGCCAACTTCATGATCAGCGGCGTGACGGGTAATCCGCACGGGAAGGAGTTCAAGGCCTGGGCCGCCCAGTGCTCGCGGCACTTTGGGGCTCGTGGCATCCAGGTGACGACCAAGCACACCTACGAGATCGATTTTCGCTACGTGTGGACATGCGAGGCATGTGCCACGCAGTTCAAGCGCCACTCCAAGAGCATCGACCCCAAGCGCCATCGTTGCGGCTCATGCCGCGGTGAGCTGCGACAGACGAAGCCAGTGCCACGGGGCGGCAGCAGCAGTCGCACTGGCACTGGAACTGGCGCTGGAGCTGGCACCGGCGGCAGCACAGCCCAGAAAGGCCCGCCGCCGCCATCTGCATATCAGATGTTTATGAAGGAGAACATGGCGGTGCTTCGGCGCGAGAACCCGGGTAGTCCGCAAAAGACGATCATGAAGCTGGTCGCTGAACGCTGGACACGGGCCAAGGAGGAGAAGCAGAATCAGTCCGCCGCTGGCGCGAAGACCGCGCCGGACAAGACGGCTATGAGAGTATCGACAGCAGGCACAGATGCAGATGCCGAGGTGGCCCGTCTGCACAGTGCCTTTGTCGACCTGACGCTCGGGTAGACAAGCGGGTTGATGGCCATGAGATAGATCGCACGTTTACTCGCAGACTACAAAACATATACAGTGACAGACAGACAGTATAATGTGTTGTGGGGGGTTTGGACGGCCTGGTGAAGCGTACAAAGCCGTTATTGTTCGGACATAGTATTCATCACTGGCTTCCCTGCCATATTCACTCGGATACATAAAAATAAATGGCTTTCGTACATCATTCGTAAGAAGTCCTGTCATGACCTGTCATGACCTGTCATGATTCAGCCAGGCAAGTAAGACTGCCCTGGTCTGCCCAACTCTTATGCCAAAATAAAAACAAAGCGTGCCTAAGTCTTGTGCACTCTAAGAACTGCTTCCCGCCGTCCCATTGCCTTCGCTCTCTCATCCTCGCGCATGTTCTTCAACCGGACTTGAAAAGCTTCCAGTTGTCGATGCGGAGCGACGCCCAGATGTGCGATGCATAGTCGATGGCATCGCCAATCAGCTCGCCCTGCTTCCCCAGTGCCAGGTCGATTTCCTCCTCGTCATACTCGCCGCGCATGTGCGGCACGTTGATGGTGACCAGCACGTCTGTGCTCTGCTTCTCTAGGCGCAGCAGAGTGAGGACAATGGCCGTAAAGTCGGGCGCGCTTGTGCTACCGCTCTTGGGGTCGGCGTGGGGGGTCTGCGTCGCGATGAGAGTGTAGGCAGGAGTGTCCTCCCTGATAGTGTTAGTTGTACGCATGAACTACAGAGAGGTGAGGGGAAAGGAAAAGGAAAAGGAAAAGGAGTAGGAGAAGGAGAGAAGGGCATCTACATACGGCAACTCCGAGAACTGTGTCTCGGTTGTGTTCCATACGCGCACCGTGTCGACGTCGTCGCCCACGAGTTCCTCTAAATGCGTTGACAGTGCCTGTCCATCGATCTCGGGGCTGTTTCCAGCCGGTCCTACACGCTCACAAATTTCGAAGATGATGCTGGTGAACCCGTCTTTGTCAATGTAGACCTCCTGGTGGTCGGGAACCTGGCGCAGTTTGCTTGAAAAATATAGAGTCTTAGCCATATGCTTTACGTATTTCAAATGTCCATGAGCTCTATTCTTGACCCTTGGCATACCTGACGTCCGCAAAGTTCTCTGGCAGGTCAACTGACAGCGCCGCACCAAGCAAGGGCGTTTCATGGTACTTGGTCATGGCGAAAGGCAGGAGCTTTTTCTTGATGCAACACGATGGGGCTATGGAGATAGGCTGTTGATCGAGGCGAGGAGCAAGTTGCGTGTGGGGAGAATTCAGTAATGCAGTAAGATAGCGGCGGGGAAATAGCAGGTTTTTTTTTTAGAAAGAAGAGGCGCATCAAGAAGCCTTGCGGTTCATGACGTACAAGGCAACCATGAAAATGAAGGCGCTGAAGGAGGGGCTGCCAGCAACCTCCTGACGTCGAGAAGTGGGGCAACCGACATTGTTTGGGGGGGTATAAGATCAAATAACACAAAAATTTCAATTGGAGTGGGACTATCCTAGCGAACTCACCTCTTGCCTTTTACCAGAGATGACCGTGGGACGGCCCAAATAACTCCGTTCGATAATCTTTGGCACAAAATCTGCGAACCCGCTAGGTTCGAATAACCTTTTTGCTAAATTTTTTTTATCATTTTAATATTTTTTTCCTTAGCTGCATATTATTGTCATTAGTTACTATTAATCATTATGTATAATTCTCTTATTATTAGTTCGTACAATAAAGACGGTAAGAGGAGCAACTGAGCGCTCACCCTACTCGTACTCGTATTTGGCCGGGCCACCACGGCGCTCACTGTGCAGCTTCTCTGGTGAACACAGTGGGTGGCATACGGAATACTGTGCCGACAAGTATACGCAGGAGCTTCGCAGAAGTCGAGACGCGGGGTAGACTTACGTGTGTCCGAGCTTCCAAGCAAGTCCACTCGCGGTTTTCTCGGCATTCATCTCACTCGCATCTCTATTTTCTGTTCTTTTTGATATATAGGATTTTTATTTTTCACCTCTCTCTCAGACAAACTCGGATTCCATGAACAGAATGGCCAGCTGTATCTTTTGCAAAATTATCAAGGGTACGTTTCGTCCCACTTTCCTTGCATCTGCTATGAAGCTCACGCGAACTAGGAGACATCCCATGCTTCAAGCTCTACGAGACTGACAAGACTCTCGCCTTTCTCGACATCAATCCACTGAGCTCGGGACATGCGGTGTGTGATAAATACCGTTTATTTTGCGCTCCTCGCAGCTCCAACTAACCTCCGCTCCTAGCTGGTGGTTCCCAAATATCACGGTGCTAAGCTTCTGGACATTCCGGACGAGCACCTTGCCGACATTCTGGTGTGTCCAGGCCATCTCTCACGTTTCTTTTTCCAATGCTTTCTATACTAACTGCTATATAACCCTCCACCCTCAGCCCATCGCTAAGAAGCTCGCAAAGGCCTCTGGTGCGGAAAATTACAACATTCTACAGAATAACGGCCGGTTGGCGCATCAGGAGGTTGATCATGTGAGTGTTATTCACAACATCTTGGCGCACGGTCTCTTGTCATAAAATCCCCATACTTGTACATATGATCAGAAGTCTAACGCTTTGATAGGTCCACTTCCATATGGTAATGTTCCAATGTTCTCGGTCATCTATCTTGGCTAATCCTACTAATGTACAACCCATAGATTCCCAAGCCCAACGAGACAGAGGGACTTGGAGTCGGCTGGCCTATGCAGAAAACAGACATGGATAAGCTCAAGGCTCTTTTTGAAGATATCAAGACGCGGATCTGAGCAGCATAATAAGACGGGTCACAAAAACAGGCTCAGCCGCTAGAGACGCAAAACTCATAGCAAACCTTGAATGTTTTCCGTCTCATTGACAATGAAGCCCCAAAAATACAGGTAAACTAAAGTGCTTCTCCGTCCAAAAGATGGGGAGTTTATTAGACAGAAATAAACAGAGGAGAGAGTGCCAAGACGACGGCCGCTGGGCAGTGAAGTGGTGGCGACGATAGCAAAAGTGTGAGCGCGTTTGTGCGGCTGCAAACCCGGGAACAAGCCAGGCCGAGCACGACTGTATGCCTTGTTTCTAAACTATTAAACCGGCTGGATGTACGTACTACTCGACGTCATCGGCTGATGTCGTCACAGTCGCCCCTCCGTTGGCTTTAGGATTGGCGATTGCTCCAGGCGTTTGTGTTGCTTCGTCTATTCCCCCATGAAGATTGCGGTTGAGACCCCCGTTGGGCAGAAGCAGGCCCGTGCGGTCATAGAGGGAGCGCGCGCGCAAGTAAGGGTCAACCTTCCAGTAGTCAAGCCGCATGCGATTGGCAATGTCGTCCCTCTCAGTCTTGAGCGCCTTGGCCTTGTCGCCTTCGGGGTTCAGGATCCATTCGCCAGTAGCTGCTTCGTACTCTCGGTAGAGATTTTCGCGCGCGGTAATTAGTTTGTCTCGTGTACTTGTGTCGCTGAGTCTGTCGTCTTCTCCCGGAGTCGGCTCAATATACTTGTACTCCCAATCATCACCGCCATCCAGTTCTTTCAGGATGCTATCCTTCTCGATGAAATGCTCCATGTCTTTGACGTTGTTTGTGAAGTGCACCTTGCCAGCCACGACCGGGTCCAACCAGCCGCGTATTATCCTCCAGATTCCTAATCATAACTGTCAGATATATCACGATGGGATAAAGAGACATACAGATGCGAACACCCACCTTGGAAAATCCATGGCGCCTTGTGTACCAACACCGCTCCCAGACACTCAGGATAGTTCGCCTCAAAGCACTTGATCATAAATTTGACTGGTGTGTAATCCTAGACTTGTTAGTTGCTTCTCGGTTCTCGTTCCTGGCCAACAGCTAAACTCACCATGTTTGCCAAAGAGAAGCCGGTCATGTCAAAGATAATAGTCTGTTTCGCATGTTAGGCGCCTGAATGTGAAGCCAAGTGGGTTGAGGAAGTTGCTCACGGCCGTGTCTACTGGTGGACGTAAAAGCATGCGCGCCGTCTCGATAATGTATACAGTGTACTGCTCCGTGCTCTCTTCGCTCTGGTCCCCTTGATGGTGCAGGCGAACGCGCACGATGCAGATGGGCCGGCCAGATTTGTCAAAGCCATGAAGAAGGCTTTTGCCCATTCGTATCTGTGCGAGAAAGTCGTGGCTCAGCTTAGCCTTGTGATCAGAACCGTTTTCAGATGCGACTGCAGCCCCCTCTCCAGATTTCATAATGTCTTCAACCTTCATGTCTACATGCCGCCAATGCATAGTCGACACCAACATGACAAGAGCCTTGTCCACGTCCCACTTCCTAGCGCGCAAAAAGCGTAGGAGGAGGGCATCCGGATGGTCGTGCTTCACCATAGTCCATATGGTGGCCCGAATTGTTTCTGGTGACATGCTGGACAGAGCCTCCTGGAAAACCTTGCCCTGCCCATACTTGTCATCTTCAGCGCTGGTATTGACTGTATTAGCCGCAGCGGTCGATTTACTTGACGCTGACGCATTGTCCTCTGTAGAGCTGCCGTCCTTCTTGGACCTGCGAAAGAGGTTGCGCTTCTTTTTCTTGTCCTTTGCAGAGTCGGATTTCTTGCCATCCTTGGCCGATGCTTGCCCGACAGACTCTGTTGGCTCTATATCCACACCTTCGTCATCCTCGGCATTGTAGTCGACGTTACACACCCGGAAAACGGCAGTCCAAAGCTGGCGCAGCTTCTCCTCCTGCTCCGGGGTTAAGTTTCCGGGCCGGCCAGGTCCCAGTTCAGCAGCCATATCTTCGGTAAGCTGATCGACAGATTCTTCGTTGAGAAACCGGTCTAAGTCGTCTTCTATAGTCGCGAGCACACCCTGGTTGTGAGTATAATAAACGAATGCCCCAGCGACCGCCAGAGACGTGGCTGATATGAGGGCTACAGTGAAGCTAGCCTCAAGAACGAAGCTAGAGTGGGCACACGAGTGGTGCTGTCCAGTGGATCTTGCGCTCGTTGACTGCCACCGAGCGTTGCGGACGAGACGAAGAGGGCGGGCAGGAATGCTAAGAGTAGGGCCGAGGCGCGAGACAAGGACAGGGCAGCGCGGGACACGACTTGCGATTTTAGGAGCTGATGAGAGGAGAAATCCTGGGAGACATAGCATGGAGAAGGAGAGCTGATGGTACATGATTAGCCTCGTGTCTTTGCACTAGCTGGGATGCATTTTTCAGGGCACTTTTTCAGAGAAACGAAGCACCTGGAGATAGTGTGAATTATTGGTGCAACAGCACGAAAAAAGGATATGGGTGCTGTTTACCTTTGTACACTTATTTCTAAAGAACTTTGAAGCTGGACGCGGGAGTTGCGACGAGTTCAATTCCGGGCCAGGGAGCGGTTATAACAGTGACGCTGGCCCTAAAAGCTCGGCGGTATGACGTCGCTTTTGCGTAGGCAGGTTGGAACGATGTAGGTCAGGAGCGTCGGAGGGCACACGAGACAGAATGAGGGACAGTATATAGGGGAAAATGAGAGACAACAGAGAGAGAGTGAGAGAGCGCAAACGGGAGAGCGGAGCTGGCAAAGTCCGCGTTGGCTGTGGATGCTATCTTACCGTCTTGGCGGGGTAGGGCGTGAGATAGATGCCGCTATTATGTCAAGCTGCTGCAGATCTGCTCTTGTACAGCATGTGTGCTCGACCGTCTATGAGGAAGAGAGAATGACGAGAAGAGAGCGAGAAGATGGAATGTTAGGATAACCTGTATTGCGACAGTGCTAGATGCCCAAAGCGGCAGCTACGAGTACGAGTACGGTGGCAGGTGTTGCGGGGGTAGAGCGCTGTATCACACACGCACAGGCAGTCTTGCTAGCTGCCAGGCCCCGGAGTCCAGCTTTTCCAAGCGCTGATCGCAGGCGCAATGTTCCGAGCCCTCCGGAGCCTCTACACAGTCAAGGAGGCCGCCAGGCCGTGCCACGAGGGTCACGCGTCATTTAGGGGGGAATTCCGGTTTGCAAATTAGGGCACGTGCTCTACAACCCTCTCTCGTAAGTTGCGACATACGAGTGATCTAACTGTGCGCTAGCATTAAAGCGAGCACGGAGTGCAGAGCGCGAACCCCACTACACGAGTACTAAGCGGCGAAAGTCAACAAAGCAGCTAACAAGCACTGCCATAATACGACCTGTCTCAGTAAACAGTCTATGAGAACAGCCCTCCTGCCCCAGCTCACCACCGCAATGGCGACCGAGCAGTATGGGACATCCTCCCGCAACCGATCTACATCCCGCACGCGTAATTCACGGCCGACAACGCCGCTCCGGCCAACAACACCCCTCCGGCCGTCGTCGCGATCATCCTTTCGCGAGTCTGCTCGCGAGAGCGTCCACGGTGACGCGTATTTCCCAATTAACGCGTTCGAGCCGGCGTTTGCAGAACTGACTGACGCTATGGCCGACCTGGAGGCCAATATGATGCACTTTCAGCTGATGCATGAGAGCCTGTCGCGTTTTAGTGAGAGTTTTGCCAGCTTTCTCTACGGGCTCAATATGAATGCCTACTGCGTGGACTTCCCCGAGGTGGGTGGCCCAAAACGGACACACTGACCACAGAGAGAGTCGCAGCTGATACGTGTCTTTCAGGGTCCTATATCTGAGTCTTTTCGAAGAGTGAAGCAAAGGGACGATAGCGCAGCTGCAGCGAATATTCATGCAATGTCCGAGGGAGGTGAGCAGAAGAGGCCTTGCTTGCATCTCTGTTTTCTTTGAAGAAAATAAAACACAAGGGATTTAACTAGTTCAGGAGGACCAAGGATACAGGCAAGGTCGGCGGGCGACCTGGATGGTGAAACAACTTTCATGTGAGTCTGGGCGGGTGTGTCGTTTGCCTATGACCGCCCAAACTCTTGCTAACAACGAACTGTTTGGTTCACAGGACTACCGACACATCGTTCGTTGAAAACCCGGTAGCTTCGAAGAATTTGTCCAGACTCCAGACGCCCAAGCCAGCCCGGGTACCCAGTGCATCGACAAGGGGCTCAGCAACGGCTGTCGGACGAGGTGGGCGTGGTGGACGCAGTGAGATGGGAGCCCGAGGCGGCGCAAGTACCCGAGGAGGCCGGCCGAGCGGGCTGGGAAGGCCAAGAGGCAGAGGCATACGGTGAGCTTGTAGGTAGTGTGAGAAGGGGAGGGTAGTGCTGTGGTAGTGACACTGCAACCCGGTTAGTTGCATACTCGCCCAAATGCGGCAAACATTTGCAAGCCGTGTGTTAGCGGATTTGCACAGCTTCAGCAACTTCACTCCATCACGACCGCTTGGTGAAGGACACCGCGCACGACTCTATAAACACGAGCATGTCTTGAATGCAGACGCAGACAATCTCGAGACGCAGACATGTCCGCCGTTCTTCGTTACGTTGCAGGCACAAAGAAGTCGCCCAAAGGAACGCTGTACCTGCAGTGCCATATCAAACCCGGCGCCAGCAAGATTCGCGAGGGCGTGATGGCTGTGACGGACAGCACTATTGAGATTTGCGTGTCGGCCCAGCCGCGTGATGGAGAGTCCAACAAGGCCGTTCTAGGAGTCCTCTGCAAGGCGAGCAATCCTCTAGCCTTCCGCCCTTGGCATGTGCCAGCTGTCTTGCTGACCCATGCTTCAGGTACTTGGTGTGCCGAAGTCAAGTCTTCAGATTACGCGCGGCCTTAAGTCGCGAGACAAGACCGTGGCTGTTGCAGGTATGTCCGAAACGGAGGACAAGGCGCAGGAGCTGCTGGACCGTATGAAGACGCTCTTGTCCAATGCAGCGGGCGATGACAGTTCTCCTGACAACTAGCGGGCTTCTCTCTAATCCGGAAATATGTTTGCCAGCCATTGTTTTATGAGCTATGTCCCAGGAGAGTGGATGTGACGTGAATGTGAGGAGAAAATTGCTAGCCAGCCACAGAGATTGCACGACACTGTCAAGTAGAAGCCAGAGAATGCATAGGCACATAATCAAGTAGATTGCCTTCGAACAGGAATGTGCCTTACTATGCCAACAGCAATTTTAACTTGCCTCTCGCTCTCGCCTCGCTAGACGCTGTTTAGTTCGTAGATAGACATGACTTACGGGCCGTCCTCGACACTCTAAATCACCGAAAGATACCTAAGCGACACAAGCACCCAGTCATTGCTATGTAAGATAGAAAGGCGAGGGCGCACCTGATTGGCTGCTACCCCTTCAACGGACCCCCGCAACCCACATCAACGTCACCAGGAGCAAGCTTCCCCAATTTTTGCGACTTCTCGAAACTCGTAGTGAACTATCCTACTGTAATAACTTCAAAATGGCCTCTCGACTTTGCCGACCTACCGCCTTTGCAGCCCGCTCAGTCGTGGCCTCGCACAAGGCAGCCGTCCGGCAGTTCCATGCGAGCCGTCCGGCCTTTGTTCGCGTCGGCCAGCAAATCCCCAGCATCGAGGTGCTGGTCGAAAACAGCCCCGGAAACAGGGTCAACCTGGCCGAGGAATTTGAGAAAGGCGATGGCATCATCATCGGCGTTCCAGGCGCGTTCTCGGGTGCCTGCTCAGAGAAACACGTTCCCTCCTACATCCTGCACCCCAAGCTCAAAGAGGCCGGCCAGGTTTTCGTCGTCTCTGTCAATGATGCATTTGTGTACGGTTCCCATATTGCTTTCTGCAGATCTGTTTTCTGTCCAACCAGCTAATCTGCTGTCTTTCTCCGGGTCCAGCATGAAGGCATGGGCCGCCTCGCTTGATCCCACCCAGCAATCCGAGGTATGTCAGGACAGATTCGAGGCAGAGAAGCTGTCATAGCAGCGGAGGAGCTAATTGCTGCTGCGGAAACAGATCCGCTTCCTAGGCGACCCGGCCGGGGAGTTCACTAAAGCGCTGGAACTCGATTTCGACGCCACGCCTATTTTTGGAAATCCGCGGTCGAAACGCTATGCCCTCGTCATCCGCGACGGCAAGGTGAAGAGTGCCCACGTTGAGCCGGACAATACGGGAACAAACGGCAAGCTCTGCGCACCCCCCAACCTTAAAAAATTGCCAAAAAAGCTAATGCGTTCCTGCTTGTAGTTTCGCTGGCGGACAAGGTCCTTGGAGCAAAGGTGAGAGACATGGCAAAGCGCTCAATAACCCGAACTGTCTAGAGGGTTCCACGCAAGCTGACATACATATCAAAACAAGGACTGGTGAGGGAGTATGATTACGGCATGGCTAGGGGTAGAAGGCCGATTGTGGCGTTCGTCTGGCCGCGTTTTAATCCGGCTCGTCCAAATGACTAATAAAATCTTGATGATTCTCGCCACCCATGAATGCCGAGAACCCTCTAATACTCGCAATCGTACACGTGACATGTACGAGTACGAACGAGTACTCAAATGTGAATCTCAGCACTGTGCAATTTTTCGCTTTGCCAGGCAGCCATAGTGGCAGTACCTGCTAAAACAGTCCAAGTCTGTCTCGTCTTTAGACGCCTATCCAGCCTCGAAACAGTGGGTCGGGCCCCTTTAGATAATCAATGACACTGTATGAGGGGCTGCCGCCTTGCCGTCGCGAGTCAGCCGTCCGGCGAAGTTACTTCCCTCTCCTTCATCGTTTTCAGCGTCTGTCTTCGTCATCAGCCTTGACATCGCAACAAGAAAAGAATTGCAAATACCTGCCATTTGTCAGGCTCTATCACTCCTCACTGTATTTTTATTCTTGTTCATGCTGCTTTGCCTTGCCTAAGCGTTAAGCACCACGCGTTGTATTGCCATCGTTTGGTACGACAGACGTTAATTTTGCATGCCAAAGCATCCTCTCGCTCCCTGATCGACCTACTCCTGTTTCCCCTGCTCTGCTTGAACCCCTGTAATATTGCGTGGCTCGTCGACTTGTTTTGACGAGCCTGAGAAGCCCTCACCATTGCTCCACGACCCATAAAGCGGAAAGCCGCTGAAGCGACGCCAGCCGTCGAGGGTCGCTCTCTTCGCCAGAGGAGACTTCCTCCAGAGGGCCCTAAAGCAGCGGCAGTCATAACCGCCTCGGTGCAGACAAGGCAAGTGGTGATAGATAAAGCAGCAGCGGCGGAGGCGGCGGCGGCAGCAGCAGCAGCGGCAGCAACAGTATCGCCGCCTTTGTCCGCCCCATCAAGAGGGCCGCCTACTCCCCAGACGACGACCTCCAACGCCATGGATTCCGACGACGACATCATGTCGAACATGTCCAGCGAGGACGACGTTCTGCAAGATGACAGCGATCTTGACGACTTATCAGGAGGCGAAGGTGAGTTGGCTTCGGCTTTTAACCCCCCCCTCCCCCCTCAACTGCTGTACCGTAGCCAAGTTTGGTTTCTAATGACGGCCGGGGCTTACAGATTTCGATGACTTTGGCATGGAGCCCGAAGACGCAGACATGGACCTCGATAAAGACGGGATACAGAAAAAGGCTTACGACGTCAAGTACAAAGTGTATGAGCCCAAGGACATCCGGAAGCAGCAAGAAGAACTCATAAATGACGTCGACCTTATTCTGGAGATGCGTCCCGAAGACGCGGCTATCCTCCTTCGACACTTTCGCTGGAACAGAGAACGCCTCATAGAGGAGTACATGGACCGCCCGGTTAAGGTTTTGGAGGCGGCAGGCCTTGGACCAAGCAGTGGGGCACCACCCAAACTGGAGGTGATCCCTGGGTTCGTCTGCGACATCTGCTGCGAGGATGGCAGGGGCCTTAAGTCGTTTGCCATGAAATGTGGGCACCGCTTTTGCGTGGACTGCTACCGACAGTATCTAACGCAAAAGATCCGGGAGGAGGGCGAGGCAGCCCGAATACAGTGCCCGTCGGACGGCTGTGGCCGCATCATCGACGCCAAATCACTGGATGTGTTGGTGACGCCGGAGCTGACTGACCGCTATCACGAGCTGCTCAACCGGACGTACGTCGAGGACAAAGACTCTCTCAAGTGGTGTCCCGCACCGGACTGCCAGAATGCGGTGGATTGCCACGTGAAAAAGAAGGATCTGGACAGGATGGTACCGACGGTCGAGTGCCGCTGCGGCTATCGGTTCTGCTTTGGCTGTAGCCTGACCGACCACCAGCCGGCTCCCTGCAGGCTGGTCAAACAGTGGCTCAAGAAGTGTGCCGACGACTCCGAAACAGCCAACTGGATCTCGGCGAACACCAAGGAGTGCCCCAAGTGCAACTCTACGATTGAAAAGAACGGCGGCTGTAACCACATGACGTGCCGCAAATGCAAGCACGAGTTTTGCTGGATGTGCATGGGGCTGTGGTCGGAGCACGGTACAAGCTGGTACAACTGCAACCGGTTTGAGGAGCGCAGTGGCACGGAGGCACGGGATGCCCAGGCTAAGTCCCGCGTGAGCCTGGAGCGATATCTTCACTACTACAACCGGTACGCAAACCACGAGCAGTCGGCACGCCTGGACAAGGACATTTACAGGCGGACAGAGAAAAAGATGGTGCAGCTGCAGACGTCGTCGGGCATGTCGTGGATCGAGGTGCAGTACCTCAACGCAGCGTCACAGGCTCTGCAGACGTGCCGTCAGACGCTAAAGTGGACGTACGCTTTTGCGTTCTACCTGGCGCGGAACAACCTAACGACAATGTTCGAGGACAACCAGAAAGACCTGGAAATGGCCGTGGAGGCGCTGTCGGAGATGTTTGAGCTGCCAGTGGGCGACCTGTCAGAGGTGAAGATGAAGCAGCAGATCATCGATAAGACGGCTTACTGCAACAAGCGGCGCGTGATTCTGCTGGAGTATACGGCAGACAATCTCTTCCAAGGTGAGTAGCTGGCTGAGCCAAGGATGGGCACCCAGAATTGGCACTCGCACACAGTGGCAGGGGGGCGCATAGAGGCTGACAACGAGACAGGTCGTTGGACGTTCAACTCGGAACAACTCGAGGCGACAACGTCCTCCAAGGCGGCCAATGTAATGGCAGTAGCAGGTGGCAGCTTGCCGTAGGATGGCATCGGCAGCCTTTACAGGCACATTCGCGAAGTGCGGGCGGCGTCTGCTGGTTACGGGCCAAGCACATTCACACATTAGATTGCATGTTTTCACGGAGTGATGGGGCATCTGCGAAGCGAGCGAAGAGTGCGCACCCGACGGCTGGTGCCTGCACTTATATTCCGCTGTGCTCGCCTTCTGCTTGCTTTCTTTTGAGGGTTATTGAGGTTTTCTTGAGGTTTTCTTGTGGTTTTATTTGCGGTCCTTCTTACGTGGTTTCTTGTGGTTTCTCGCTCTCTGCTCTCTGCATTATCTGTTTTGGGCGGAACGGTGAAATCACATAGTATGCCACAGCGCATACTTGTCGACATACACACTGATCTCTCTGTGGAGTATACGGACAAGCAGACGAATGGGTTGTTTTAGGAATAGCGTCTCTAGGTATTTTACTCAAGCAGCAGCAATGAAGAAGCTGCCTTTTCTCATGAACTGTTTCCCCGACTTCTCAGGCTGCCCCGACCTGGACTAGTCGCCACATTTCAGTCGCCACATAATACACAGTACACAGAGTCACAGCTGATGGGAAGAATGCTTTGCCGATAGCGGCCGAAATCGGAAAGCCGGAACGTGGGGTAGGCTGTAGTTCGGCAAAGACAGACGCTAGAGCGTTCGCCAGGAGACAGTTCGGCGATTGGCGGTCTACAATTGCCGTGGTGGAGGGCCGAACATTTGTGGATGATCCTGAGCCGCCTGTTCAGGTCTACGATTGGGTGCACGGCTCCGCTGCTGGCGAGGCCAGAGCTTCTTTTCGGCTTCTCTATTTTACTTTACTTTTTTTCCCTCCTCTTGTGCTTTTCCGTTCTGACTTTTACTCCCGTATTTCCTTTGTGTGTGCTGTACGTCTGGATCCCTGGCCGGAGTGTCCTTTTCCCGCGCCTTTTACGCCAACTTGGAAGCTTTGACTCTCAACCGACCTCATCTCACCTCACCTCACCATACTCACTCTCACTTATTCCTCACCCACTCCCTCTCCCCCACTGCTCTCCCGCAGCTCTTCCACCACTCTCCCACAGACATGCGCTCCGCAACAACGTGCCTGAAGGGCGTACGGGCCTACTCGAAATACGGCTCAAATGTCAGTCCTGTTGTCCTACATCTCTCCTTGTCCATCTCGCTGAGCTAACCCCGACCTAGCATGCGGCCCTCTTTGCACGCGCCTTTTCGGCCACAGCCCGGCGGCCAAGGATCGACAAGGTGTACGCGTCGGCGGAAGAGAGCATCAAGGACATGAAGCCAAACAGCACCGTCCTCGTGGGTGGCTTCGGCCTGGCAGGCGTGCCAGACACGCTCATCAAGGCGGTCTTGGCGAATCCGGAAATTAAGGGCCTGACGGCGGTCTCCAACAACGCCGGCACAGACTCTCACGGCCTGGGCAAGCTGCTGCAGTCGAAGCAGATTTCCAAGATGATCGCGTCTTACATTGGCGAGAACAAGACGCTGGAGCGGATGTACCTCACAGGCGAGGTGGAGCTGGAGCTGACGCCGCAGGGCACGCTGGCTGAGCGCTGCTCGGCTGGCGGACGGGGCATCCCGGCCTTCTTCACGCCGGCAGCACTGGGCACGGTGGTGCAGACGGGCGAGCTGCCGCTGCGCAACAACCCAGACGGCACGCCGAAGCAGTTCTCCAAGCCCAAGGACGTGCGGGTGTTCAACGGCAAGCCGTACCTGATGGAGGAGAGCATCGCGGGTGACTACGCGTTTGTCAAGGCGTATAAGGCAGACCGGCTGGGCAACTGCCAGTTCCGACTGGCGGCGCACAACTTCAACGGAGCTATGGGCCGCAACGCCAAGATGACGATCGTGGAGGCGGAGCACATTGTGGAGCCGGGCGAGATCCCCGCCGAGAGCGTGCACCTGCCGGGCATCTACGTGAAGCGGGTGGTGCAGAGCACGGCGACGAAGGAGATTGAGAAGCGCGTGTTCACGCTGAGCCCGGAGGAGGAGGCCGCAGAGCTGCAGAAGGCGCTGGGCACAGGCGCTACGGCAGAGAAGCGCAACCGCATCGTGCGGCGGGCGGCCAAGGAGTTCAAGAACGGCATGTACGCGAATCTGGGTATCGGCATGCCCATGCTGGCGCCCAAATTTGTCGGCCCTGAGATCGAGGTGCAGCTGCAGAGCGAGAACGGCATCCTGGGCCTGGGCCCGTACCCGGTGCGCGGCGAGGAGGATCCGGACCTGATCAACGCCGGAAAGGAGACCGTCACGCTCAAGGACGGCGCCTCCGTCTTTGGCAGCGAGGAGAGCTTCGGCATGATCCGCAGCGGCCGCATCGACCTGACCATCCTGGGCGGCATGCAGGTCAGCGCCTCGGGCGATCTGGCCAACTGGATGCTACCGGGCAAGGTCAAGGGCTTCGGAGGCGCCATGGACCTGGTCAGCAACCCAAGCAACACAAAGGTGGTCGTCACGATGGAGCACACCGACCGCAAGGGCAACCCCAAGCTGGTCAACCAGTGCGCCTTCCCGCTGACCGGCAAGGGCTGCGTGTCGATGGTCATCACGGAGCTGGTGAGTTTTCTTTCTTCTTCCTTCCGCCCCTTTTCTCTTTCTCCTCTTCCCTCAACTTTTCTCCCCATGCTGACTGACTTCCCAGGGCGTCTTCACCATAGATGCCAAGACTGGCCTCACCCTCAGCGAAATTGCCGATGGCGTGACTGTCGACGAGATCCGTAGCAAGACGGGCGCGCCTTTCCACGTTGCCGACGACCTGAAGCCGATGCTGTAGGAAGACATGTAGATCTGTTCAATAATGTATATATACAATGAAAAGTAAACACGCCGTCTCTCATTACCCAATACCCAGGCTCGGTTGACTAAGCATTCACGGCCGCTTCTGCTGTTGCCGGCAATTCTGGGCTGCATTTCTCGCCTTGCATCGTTCTGTCCTGTTTTGGACATAGACCTCCTGTTTTGGAGAGACTAGCTATCCTACTATGTATGTATGCAATTAATGAAAACCTTCACCAACTCGATTGATTTACCCCCAACAATATACTCTCCCACACATTCCTGTCAGTATTGTTTACCTGCCAGCTGAGGTTCCCGGCACACTGGGTGTAGTGCCGTGCCTCTATCAAGACCCATGGGCACATCCTGCTGATGCAATTGAGCTCAGGGCCGCGCGCAGCGACCAGCCGACGACATGACCGCCTTTCGCTCCAGACATACGGACCTGGGCTGGGAGCTGAGAGGGCAGGAATGGGCACCAGTAACAAGACTACCGCGGCCGCCACGCGGCCCAAGATCGCTGGCAGTAATGGCGCTGGAGCATGTAGCGCACTGCATCGCCCAGCTCGGTCCTGAACACGTTAGGGGCCTCTCCGTACAGTCGGCCGAGAGACTGCGCTTGCTGCTGTCTAGCCGGTATGTCACCAGTCCATACAGATCGCCACCCACTCGTACAAGGTAGACACTGACCCGCACACAGCGGTGAGCTGTCGCTCCACGCGTGGAAGCTGTTGTCACGGTATCTAGCCGATCCGGCCTACAACGGAGACGCATCGGGCCCTGCCCGCTGGCGGTATCACATCGCATGTCCTCACCCACAGAGTCCGTTACGCGTCTTTGCGGGCCCGCTCAGCTGCTCGCCTACGACAGACTTTATTGCCCACCTGCGCATCACAGCGCCGCCTGGCAGCGCCATCTACGGTGCCGACGAGCTGCTTGTCCTGGCTACGCTGCCGAATCTTGGCGTGCTCGAGATTGTGGAAGACTTTCATCTTGGCCTCGACTGTGACATGGTGCCGGCCGGCCTGGATCCCTGCCAGGTGAGCGACCGGCTCGTCAAGGGCTGGAGTCTGCACCCAGATCCGTTCCCTGCGTTACGCGTCTTGCGGCTCTGGGGCTGCTACGACGGACTGACGCCGGCGTGTCTGACATTTGCGACCTGCTTGCCGGCCTTGACTGTCCTGGACGTGTCCGTCGGAAACTACGACGCGGCAAGCTGGCGCGACGCGTCGGCGACCGCTGCCGGACTGGGCTGGAAGTGTCTTGCGCCGTCTCGCCGGTCACTTCCACAGGAGAGCCAGGAGAGCCACGAACTTGAGCGTATGCTGTACGAGGAGGCTGCTCCCGGCTCGGCTGCTTCAAACGCAAAGCCGAGGGGCGAACAGGACGACGACAAAGCCAGAGCGGCGGCGTCCTGGGCTTTTCAGCTCTACTCCTACCTAACGACACAGGCCTGCACCGAGAAAAGTGACGGACATAGCCGCCTGTCTGCCCAGCCGTTCGCCTCGCTAAGCCTAGGTCAGGATCGGGCACCGAGACACCGATCCGATACCCAGACACACCGCCTGATATTTTCACGCGCACCGACATCAATATCCTTCCGGAAACCAAACGTCGCATCCGCACCAGCTGCGCGAAAAAGATCAGGCAGCCCCGGGCTACCGCGACTCAGAGCTAAGAGGAGTAGAGCCGCCAACATCCGCGATATGCTTGCATCCCTTAGCGGAGGGTAATCTACGTGTAGAGATAGCAGCTAGAACGCCACAGTCCGCCAGCAAGCTAGAGGCAGAGATTTAAGTCACAGTTGATGTGATATGTATCGACGTCTAAATTTCTCTAGGCGCCACTGCAGACAAGAGCCCGTAAAGACGCCCAAAGGGTAAGTAGTCGACGCATTCTTCTCTCCTCCAATTTCCCCTCCAAGACCTGCCACTGAGGCGGCTAAAGCCAGAGTGAATATGAAGGATTTTCAGTTTTTATGAGAGAGAAGGGAAGAAAAGCAAGGAAAGAAAAAAATACGAAGCGGGCAAAATATACTGTGTGAAATTTGCGCGCTAAGGCTGGCGGGGGACTAGTGTCGGAAAGACCCGCTTAAAGAGATTGCAGCTGCCAATCGCAGCATGGGTAATCATCAATGCTGGATTGATGCATACTTGTGCTACGCCAGGGCAGAGCGAGCGGCGAGCCAGGTCGAAACGGCAGGCAGGCAGGCAGGCACACATCTGCTATCTTTCGCTCTGCGGGGCCACTTCACGCCCAACCCATGCCGGTGGTTGTGCTGGTGCCAATGATCGGGGCGCAGCCAGCGGTTCTGCAGGTGACCCACGGCAGCAACGTCATATGTGCTTCTCGGTGCTGGGTGTTGACAGACGAGGAGCCAGTGAGTAAAGCGCTCGTAATGACTCCTCGCCACTCATCTCCCAGCCATGGACGGCAGAGCAACGCCCCCAAGACGGGCCCGGCCTGATCACGTGGGAGCGTGGGAGCAGAGCTTGCTGTGTTTTATGTGGCATTAGTGCATACTGCACACTCTTTTCTTTGTCGAGAAGCACCCCGCGTTCGAGAGCAGGCCATTGCTGTTCAACACTATAAAAACTTGCCCCTCTCTTGCCTCCTCTGTTCCTCTGCCCAGTTGTCAGCAACGATTTTCAGTCTTTTTGACTATTCTGGGTTTCCCTTTGTTTCTCATCTTCTTGGCACGGTCACATTTGGAAAGAAAGCGCATCGTTCTGTTCTTCACCAGATACCTCGAAGATCCATCCTCCCAAACACCACATTTCTACGTCCACACGACTAAACAGTCCTTCTTTACAGCACATCAATATGGTTGGCAGTGTACAGCCTGGAGCCAACTCGCGCGGTCGCGGCGGCAAGTTCCGCAAGTTCACTCGTGGAGGTATGTAGACAAGTTCCACCTTCCACCCCTGCTTGTTTTTATTCTCCTGGCACCTCTGACACCCATTAGGCGGCAAGCACTTCTCGCGTGACCTGCGACCTCTCGATGCGGAGGGCAACGAGATCAGCATGTGGAGCGAAGACGCACAGAAGAAGCTCAACAAGGGATCTGACGACGATTCCGAGGAGGAGTCCGAGGAGGAGTCCGAGGAAGAGTCTGACGACGACGGCGCGTCTGCCAACGCGGCAGCGGCAGCGGCGGCGGCGGCGTCTCGTGAGGATCGCAAGAAGGAGAAGAAGGCTCGCAAAGAGGCTGCCATAGCGCGCTCCAAGGGCCGCACCGTGCAGGTGGGCGACCTGCCGTCGGACGACGAGGACGAGGACGAGGACGACTACGACCTGCCGGCCAACCCCAACCACTCCAAGGCCAGCCGCAGCCAGACACAGGCTGGAGCGGCAAACCCACATTCCTCGGCAAACGCCGCAAGCGCCGTGAACGCAGCAGCCGACGCCGTGAAGGAGCTCAGCATCAGCAGCACTTCGGGCACGCCCAGCCGCAGGGAACGCGAATCGATGGAGGCGCTCCAGGCCAAGGAGCGTTACCGCAGGCTGCACGAGCAGGGCAAGACAGATGAGGCCAAGGCGGATCTGGCGCGGCTGGCGCTCATCCGTGAGAAGCGCGAGGCTGAGGCGGCCCGGAAGCAGGTAAGCTATACGTTGCAGACTATACGACATGACTTCCCTCCCCTTCTGGATCTCTCAAATCTCTAACAATCCGTGATGATAGGCTGAGAAGGAGGCAAGAGAGGCGGAGGAGAAGACTCGGAGAGACGAGACAGAGGCCAAGAAGCGTGAGGCAGCTTTGGGCAAGTCGGCTAGGAAAGGGAAAAAATAAAGGAAACAGAAAGCAAGACTGCATGGTGGTCATGCATGGTGGCCATAAGGGGAAGGAGGGGAGAAAGCGAGGCAGGGCCATCCAGATTTAGGATTCCAACTAATATCGTACAAGATTTGTCGGCCTCTCATGCCATCCATGAAATAGAGAAGCCCCTTTTCGTCTTTCCTCGTCTTCCTTGCCTACCAAAACACCGTTTCTGTTGCCATTATGCCGTTTTGTTGTCCGTCGTCTCATTACTATACAGGAATGCAGGACCGAAAAAACAGACCGAAAACCGCCAGCTTCTAATATTTCATGTCCAAAAATGCTGTACCCATTTTCTCCCTCCCCCCTTTTTCCGCAGTCATTCTTTCGCTGTTCGGCTCTACATGCCTGCCAGGCCTTCTGAGCCCACGCTCTCTCTCCAAAGCTCGTCAAAGTCGACGCCGTTCTTCTCAAAGAGCTCGCGCACCTCGTTGGCCACGACTGCCTGCTGCTCCTCGTTGCCCAGGCCGCCCGGCTTAGCCACCTCGCGCTGGATGATCTCGATCCAGCGGAAGAAGAGGTCCTCCTTGTCCAGGGCAGCCAGTGCCTCGCGGAAGGCCAGCACCTGGAGCCGCCGCTCGTCATCGATCCCGCTGCCGCCGCCGACACCGCTGCTGCCGCCGCCGAGCGCGCGCTGATCGACGGTGATCCAGCCGTGGACGTCATGGTGCAGCAGGACGACGGTGCGGAAGGCCTCGAGGGCGATGTCCTTCTTGTCGACGAGCGTGGTGGCCCACACCATCATGTTCCAGTCGAGGTCCCAGCTGCCGTCCATGGTAAGGTATCCGGTCTTCTGCTCCAGCAGCAGGGTCGACGTGGCCTGGGCGACGTAGCCCACGAGCAGGCGGCGGCCCTCGGGGTCGGCGATGAGGTCGATCTTTTTGGAAGCAGGTTTCGCGCCCGTGCTTGAGCTGGAGCCAGAGCTGCCGCTGCCGCTGCCGCTGACACCGTCGCCGCCGGCTTGTGCGGTTGTGTACCACGACCGGCTGCGCCGCACGTAGATCTCCTTGTCGCGGAAGCCGACGGCCCAGCGCCATAGCACTGGGCTGCCGTGGCGGCCGCCGGCAGTGAACTCGACGGGCCACGGCCATATGAAGATGCCCAGGCACAGGTCGAGCATGAAGCTGAAGCCGCGCCGGAAGACGATCTCGGCCATCTCGCGCCAGGTGAGTTCGCGGGCGACCAGCGTGGCTTCGTTGACGGAGCCGAGCGCGGTCTCCAGCAGCAGCCAGTAGTAGGGGCCAATGTACCATAGGCGCCAGACCATTAGCAGGGCGACGGCGACGTTCATGAGCACGGGCACGGCAAAGATCTTGCGCTTGAACGAGCGCGGGCGGTTGTCGACGTGGGCAATGTAGACGTGGCGGTGGGAGAGCTCGTCGAAGAAGGGCCGCAAGCTGTCGGGCGCCGGCTTGAACGGATGTGGGAGGGCGTCCGAAGCACGAGCAGCGGCCGACTTGCGGGCAGCCGACGCTGCGGCAGCAGACTTTGCAGTTCGCTTGACGGGCATGTTTTCAGTGAATTAGAGGAGAGAGAGAGAGAGAGAGAGAGAGAGCACGAGGCGAAACGAGGCGAAACGAGGCGAGGAGGGTTTCGCTGCTGCTCCCGAGTCTAGACACGTGCGAGATTAGCAGACGATGTTGTACTGTGCGAGTAGTACGAGTACCATGTAAGACGGTATGTGTTCAAAAGCCCAACTCCTGACAGAGGCTGTTACAGTGCGAGAGGGCGCTAGGATAAAGATATACTGTACTCGTACTCGTAGGTCTGTGCGCACCGGGGAAGGAAGAGGAGACCCACCAAAATTTCTATAATCCGAATGGAACGAGACAAGATTCATGAGCTGCAGATTCTTCCCCGCGACAGTGCTCTGCATGGAACCTGGCCTCACGTTTGCAACGCCACCATGATACGAGGGCATCTGTGGAGAGTAAGCAAGGTGTTTCCGTGGCCGCAAAGGGATGGCGGGTGATCGCAGCGGTCGCTCTTGACTTTGCTCTTGGCTTCTTGCTGACAACCGTTCAGGATTCGCAGAGGCGCTCCATCGCGGCCAGCCTGCCGGGCTGTCGGCTGTCGCCGAGGATCCGGCCCACAGTAGCGACTGCACACAGCTGTCTCTGTCTCTGTCTCTGTCATCCCGTACAGAGCCGGTGGCAGTCGCAGGACAGCTCGCCAACATCACCGCACAAGCCGACCACCTCGCGCTCGAAGCTGTCGTCGGAAGCCTCTCCTCTCCCCCGTCCGTTCGGAGGCGGCCTTCAACCGTCCCGAGACAACCGCCAGCCGCAACGAGAATGGAGCAAGCTACAGCGCAACGGCCCCCGGCGAGGCAAGGCTCCACAGTCCGATGCGGCAAGGGACGAAAGCCCGCTGCAACAGCTGGCACGTGACATGGCCAAGCCCACCAGAACGGCACCGCCATCCCCGTCGTCGTCGTCGTCGCTGGGCTTTGAGCCGATTCGCAAGTCGCGGACTTCCGGGCCGAGCAGAGAAAGGAATGAGAACCGACAGGCAGCATACAACAACAACAACAACTACAACTACAACTACAACTACAACAATAACAATAACAATAATAACAACAACGTCCTGTCAGCCTTCGGGGCTCGTGGCGGCCCTAGCAGCGGAAATCGGCCAGCTCGTGGGCGGGGACCGAAGGCCGACCGCAGAGATCGAGACTACAACAGAGACAACAATAGAGACAACATTAGAGACAACAAAATAGCCAACAACAGCCCAGTAGCGGCTGATGTGTGGGGAGGTGACAGAAATGCTGATGTTCAGCTGGACGTCCACTCGGAGTATGAGGAGCTGGCGCCGATATTTGCGGCTGCAGACTTGACTGACCGGCCGCCCGTCAGCGCATATGAGCATCACCGGAAGGGCCGTAAGGAAAAGACGCTCACAGACAAGGCTGCCAAGACCAAGCCGAAAGTACGACGACAAAGCAGCTCGCATGTGATGGAGGAAGACGACGACTATGACGAGATGACGGAGCGGGCGGAGGAGCGGCGGCAGCGGAAGGAGGAGAAGCGGCGACAGCGGGAGATGGAAGCAGCGGCAGCCAGACAGGGGCCGATTCCGATCCTGCTGCCCGAGTTCATCAGCGTGGCCAACCTGGGCACGGCGCTGCGGGTGCGGCCGCACGTGTTTCTGCGGCAGCTGGCGGAGCTGGGATTCGAGGACATCTCCCTAGACAACATCATGACGGGCGAGACAGCGGCGCTGGTGGCACAGGAGTACGGGTTCGAGCCGAAGGTGGACAGCGGTGAGGCGGTGGACCTGCGGCGGCAGGCAGCGGTGGCGGACACGTCGGTGCTGCCGGAGCGGCCGCCGATCGTGACGATCATGGGCCACGTAGACCACGGCAAGACGACGATGCTGGACTGGCTGCGCAAGTCGTCGGTGGCGGCGCAGGAGCACGGCGGAATCACGCAGCACATCGGAGCGTTCTCGGTGGAGCTGTCGGGCGGCAAGCAGATCACGTTCCTGGACACGCCGGGCCATGCGGCGTTCCTGACGATGCGGCAGCGCGGGGCCAACGTGACGGACATTGTGATCCTGGTGGTGGCGGCGGACGACAGCGTCAAGCCGCAGACGCTGGAGGCACTCAAGCACGCGCGGGCGGCGCGGGTGCCGATCATCGTGGCCATCAACAAGGTGGACAAGGACGAGGCGCGGGTAGACCAGGTCAAGAGCGACCTGGCAAGGCACGGGGTGGAGATCGAGGACTTCGGCGGCGATGTGCAGGTGGTTTGCGTCAGCGGGCGCACGGGACAGGGCATGGCGGACCTGGAGGAGAACATCTTGACGCTGGCGGAGATGCTGGACGTGCGGGCAGAGCGCGACGGCCTGGCCGAGGGCTGGGTGCTGGAGTCGAGCGTCAAGGACCGGGTGGGCCGGGCGGCATCGGTGCTGGTCAAGCGCGGGACGCTGCGGCGCGGCGACGTGATCGTGGCCGGCACAACGTGGGCGCGCGTGCGAGTGCTGCGCAACGAGGCCGGCGCCGAGGTGGACGAGGCGCCGCCGGGCACGCCGGTCGAGGTGCTGGGCTGGAAGGAGCTTCCGGACGCGGGCGACGAGGTGCTGCAGGCGCCGACCGAGACGCGGGCCAAGGAGGCGACGGCGTATCGGCTGGAGGTGCGCGAGCGAGGCCAGGCGGCCGCGACTGAGCAGGAGCGGCAGGCGACAGCAGCAGCAGAGGAGAAGCGGGAGGCGAGCGAAGCAGCAGCAGCAAAGGCGGCAGGCGAGACGATGACGAAAACGACGACGACGGCGACGACAGACACAGGAGCTGAGACAGCTGAGGCAGCCTCATCCAATGGGCCGACCATTGTTAACTTCATAGTCAAGGGCGACGTGATGGGTTCGGTCGAGGCGGTGGTGGCGGCGGTGATGGAGATTGGCAGCCACGAGGTGCGGCCGCAGGTGCTGCGGGCAGCGCCGGGCCCGGTGACGGAGTCGGATGTCGAGCACGCGGCCACGACGGGTAGCGCCATCATCAGCTTCCACGGCACGTCGTCGGTGCCGGGCGCCATTCGCCGCATGGCCAAGGACGCTGGCGTGCCGCTGCTGGAGCACGCGGTGATCTACCACCTGATCGACGAGGTGCGCGAGCGGCTGTCGGCGCAGCTGGCGCCCACGTTGACGACGCGCGTGCTGGGCGAGGCCGAGGTGCTGCAGGTCTTCCCCATCAACGTGCGCGGCCGCCTGTTCCGCAACGTCGCCGGCTGCCGCGTGCGCAACGGCCTGGTCACGCGCGGCGGCCGCTACCGGGTCTTCCGCGGGCGGGACAAGGTCTTTGACGGCAAGCTGGAGTCGCTCAAGCAGGGCAAGAAGGACGCGGCCGAGATGCGCAAGGGCACCGAGTGCGGCATCTCCTTTGATGGCTGGGGCGACATGGCGGTAGGCGACATGATTCAGGCGTACGAGGAGGTGAGTGAGAAGAGGACGCTGTAGGGGGGGTGTGGAGGAGAGGACTTGGGAAGACACTGTAGGATTCGTTCTTTAAAAAAAGGCATGATGAAACGGCATTGGGCGCTCCGGAACTGGCTGGCTGTCATCGATCGAGGCGCTTGGGTTTGGATGTAAAAACACACCTCATTGGCATCTATGATTTATGGGCGTCTGGATTACATGTGACTTCCTGTTTGGCTCCTGCTGTCTGTTCCTGCTGTCTGCTCCTGCTGTCTGCTAGGAGGATCAACAGCTCCTTCCTTTCAGGCTGTTCTCGCGGAAGACTACGGCTTTCGTACCAATACCAACTGTGTGCACATCACGTGGCGTCTAATGGTCACATGCCAGCTCTCTATTGAAGCCTCACATAATTATATCTTCACATTGGCAAGACACTTCTTGACAGCTTGACCAGTCTACCCCCAGTCTACCCCCTCCGACTTGCTGCTACATACCCCGACGTAAATGTCCGCGTCGAGATCGCCGCCCGCTCCCTCTCCTTCTTCAGCCGGGCCACGCCAGTCTGGTCTGTTACCGGCGTCGCCATGATGATCTGATCAAAGTCACCATCGTCGCCGTCGCCGTCGTCCTCACTCCCACTTTCGCCACCGCCACCACCATTGCCCTCGCTGTCTGAAGAGGATCCGTACCGCTGGTCGTTGTCCGAGTCCGGCTCGGCGTTTGATGCTCGCGCAATTGGTTGTCGCGGCGGCGGCGGCGGCGGATTCTTTTTCTCCTCCTTTGTCGCCGGGCCAGCATTCGCAAACGGCTTTGACGCAAGCACCTTCCGCCGGATCTCCTCCATCTCCGCGTCGTCGTCGCTGTCGTCAGAGATGGCAAACGGGTCTCTGTCTTCCTCCTCCTCCTCCTCCTGCTCCTGCTGCTCGCCGTCTCCTAGTTCTTTGTCGCTGTCGTCTCCGCTGCCGTCTTCGCTGTCGCTGTTTCCATTGTCGCCATCGACGCCCCCACCGTTCTTCAGGTGCCGCAGATTCGAGTTCCCGCCCTTCCATATGTCGGCCGTGCTTGCCCGGTCCTCCCGGCTCTCGGCGTACTCGCGCTCCAGCTGCTCGATCCACGCCTCCTCGGTCTTCTTCACCTCTACCTCGTCGGTGCACGACGCGTACCGCTCCAGGAGCGTCCGGTTGATGTTCAGGAACGACTCCCCGTACGAGAACGGCGCCAGCACCGCCTCTGCCCACTCGCGCTGTCCGCAGATGTAGAATGCCGCCGCCAGCGCCTCCACGCAGTTCAGCCGCCACGGCTTGCCGTAGTTGACCGTGTTCGCCGCCACCAGGTACGGCAGCAGCCGCTCGCACTTACCGCCGACCTTGTTCCACTGCACCTCCTTGGTGCGCGCCCACGAGCACTCCACCACGGCCGCTCCGAACTGCCGCAGCAGCTCAGAGTCAGCCGGGCTGACAACGTGCCGGCCGTTGGGCGTGATCACCACTCCCGCATGCCGCTGGCCGAGCTTCAGGTCGCGCATCAGCCCCAGCCGCATCAGCTTCTTGCCCGAGCACCGCTTGGGGTCGCAGTGGCCCAGGTCCCAGCAGGCGGCCTTGAACGCCGGCCGCGACGAGGACTGAGCGGCAGCGCCCTCGCCATCTCCATTGCCGTCGCCACTGGTGCCGGCTGCATCTGGCCTCTGACGCGGAGGGCCATAGTGGAGCTTCTTGCCCCTGCCGTTGAAGTCTTTCTTGTGGCGGACCATGGTGGATATTGTGTCGATGTTTTGCTCTCGTAGATGGAGGATGGGTTGGGATGGTGGATGGGGTATGAGTGCATCATTTTTTGCCTTTTTTGTACGATAGGAAAAGGCTACTGAAGCTTATCAAAGGTGGGATACAGTGTCTGGTACAGTGCATAAAACAAACACACACGGCCGGTCAAACACTCCGTTGCGGATAGTGGCTTCAAGAGTCGACTACGAAGCTCGACCCGCATCGACCTGCTACCAACCACAAACGCCGTCAACGCCGCAACCCCCCGCCGCCGTTGCAGCATTGGGACCGCTCACGCTGGAGAGCATTGCCATCTGATTTTTCTTCTTTTTTTCCTTTTTTTACAGGGCGTGTTTTAGCGGCCAACGCAGGCCGACAGAAAGGCGGACACAGAATAAGAAAGAACGCTCGTCAGGGCCGTTTTGGCCGAAAGGAAAGATACGCGACCGCCAGGAGGCACGGAAGCTCGACCATCACTCCTTGCCTCTCTACATCACCTCTTGCCACACACGCACATACACACAATGGAGGCCGCATCGGCGCGCTATGCTGCGCGGGACCGCTGGGGCGAGCTGGCCCATCCGGCACCGTCGCAGCTGCTGCGCTTTATCCAGAGCGCCTGCAGCCCCGAGAACTATGAGCCCAACCTGGCGCTGAACCTCGAGATCTCCGACCTGATCAACTCCAAGAAGGGCACGGCGCCGCGCGAGGCCGCCAACGCCATCGTCGGCTACGTCAACCACCGGAACCCCAACGTGGCCCTGCTGGCCCTCAACCTGCTGGACATCTGCGTCAAGAACTGCGGCTACCCTTTTCACCTGCAGATAAGCACCAAGGAGTTCCTCAACGAGCTCGTGCGCCGCTTCCCTGAGCGGCCGCCCGTGCGCCCGACCCGCGTCCAGCTCAAGATCCTGGGCGCCATCGAGGAGTGGCGCGGCACAATATGCGAGACCAGCCGGTACAAGGAGGACCTGGGCTTCATCCGCGACATGCACCGCCTTCTGAGCTACAAGGGCTACACCTTTCCCGAAGTGCGGCGGGAGGATGCGGCGGTTCTAAACCCGAGTGATGTCAGATTCTGTTTCTCTCTCTCTCTCTCTCTCTCTGTCTGTCTTTTCGTGCATGCTAACCAACAGAACCTGAAATCCGCAGAGGAAATGGAGGAGGAGGAACGCGAGGCCCAGTCGGCCAAGCTGCAGGAGCTCATCCGCAGAGGCACGCCCGAGGACCTCCAGGAGGCCAACCGGCTGATGAAGGTCATGGCCGGCTACGACACGCGCTCCAAGGTCGACTACCGGGCCAAGGCTGCCGAGGACGTGGCCAAGATCCAGAAGAAGGCCGCCCTTCTCGAGGAGCGCCTGGCTGCCTTCGGCGACGGCGACACCATGACCGACGGCGACGTTTTTGACGAGCTGGCCTCGGCCCTCTCCAGCGCCCAGCCCAAGATCCAGAAGATGTGCGAGGAGGAGTCCGACGACCACACCGCCGTCGCCCGCCTGCTCGAGATCAACGACAGCATACACCGCACCGTCGAGCGCTACAAGCTGCTCAAGAAGGGCGACGTCGACGCCGCCAGCAAGATTGCCCAGGGCGGACCTATTCCGACGGCCAGCAGCAGCGGCAATAGCAATAAAAGCAGGAGAGCGGACGGCAAGAAGCAAAAATCTGCCGCCCAGGAGCTGTCTCTGATCGACTTTGACGGCGACTCCAGCTCCGACCAGCAGCAGCAGCAGCAGCAGCAGCAGCAGAAGGCGGCCAACGGCTCATCGTCGCAGCCTCTGGGCATCGAAAACGACCTGCTGGGGCTGTCTTTTGGCGACTCGTCGTCCAGCTTTGGACAGCCGGCAGCAGGCGGTATTGCGCTTGGTTTTGGCGAGAACAGCAGTAAGCAGCCCCTGGGCGTTTGTGGAGTAGACATGTGTATGCCTGGATATATATCTGGATATAATACCTGAGGCTAACATCAGCTCGTTTCTAGACGTCCCAGGCCCAGCACTGCTTTCATCTGTGATGCAGAGTAACAGCGCCCGCGGCCCTCTCGGCACCCCGTCTCCGCCGCCGTCAGCGCCCTCCCCGGCAAATGCCTTTCCGTCCGTCTTCTCGTCGTTCTCGCCTCCCGCGACTGCTGCGACTACGCCCCAGCCCGCATTCCAGTCGTCGGCGTTTCCTCCCCCAAAGTCGGCAGCAACGACAGCAGCAACGACAGCGACAGCAACAAGGGCGGATCCCTTCGCGTCGCTGGGGCTGGGCGCCTTCTCGTCGCCGTCCCCCGCTGTTGCCACCGCAGCCACAGCCGCAGCCGCACCCGCTGTTGCGGCGCCGACCGCGGCGAGCAACGACGACGACGAGTGGTCCTTTTCGTCGGCGCTGCCGCCCGAGACGCCGACCAAGCCGCAGGAACACCGCGTCACCGTCGGCAGCGGGGCAGTCAAGATTGAGGTGGTGGCAAGGCGGTCGCCCGGGACACCGCAGGCCATCAGCTTTCTGTTTGCGTTTACCAACAACACGGCCCAGCCAATTTCCGATCTGCATTTCCAGGCGGCAGTGACAAGGGTAAGCTTTTTTTCTCTCTTTGTTTTCCTCCCTTCGTTTTCTTCGTTACTTCCTTCTCTTTCTCTCCCCTATCCTTCTCCCTTTCATACCTCCCCGAAACTCTCACTGACAGAACAGGGCTACGAGTTGAAAATGCAGCCACAGTCTGGCCGCGCCTTGGCGCCTCAGCAGAGCCGCGGCATCTCGCAGACGATGGAGGTGTGGCATTCGCACGACCGAAGCAGAAAGGTGGAGACGATAAAGCTCCGGTGGAGAATATCGTGCAGAGTAGGAGACGAGACGAAGACGGACATGGGCGAAGTGCCCGAGTTTGGGCTGGCATGACAAGGGACGCAGGAGGCAGGAGGCATATTGTTTTTCTAAAAACGAAACGAAAATTGCAAATTCCATACAGCTGCATAGCTATTTCTCATTCAAGCCAAATTTTGCTACTCAAGAGCTGTAATCTGTAGTTAGGCGTGCAGTTCTATATATTACTGCGTATTATTATTATTGCTCCATATTAGAAGCTGTCAGTGCAGAGTCCCACTTATTCGAGCTGGCAAAATCCAAAGCAGATTCTGATCATTTACACACGCTCACAGACACATAACAGAGTCATTTTCGATAAGCCAGCGTGCCAGGGCAGCTGCGCAACATATGCGGCACTTTATGAAATGGCATCTGAAGGCGCAGAAACCAACAGCAGCCGCCGCCGGCCAGAGGACGACGAGCGAGACGATCTAGACAGGGATCGAAAGCGCAGGCGCGATTACGACAGTGGTAGCCGACGGCATGAGGATGCACATCGCCATCGCAGCACACGTGAGGGAATTGAAGGGAGGAGCGAGCGTCGGGGCGAACATTCAAGACGAGACAAAGAACGGCGACGATCACGGTCGCCAGACGCGTCACGACGACGACACCGACGAGACGATCGAGAAGAGCGAGAAGAGCGAGGTGGGCGCGACAAGAGAGAAGAGCACGGGCGGCCAGAGCGGGAGCGATCTGACCGGCGGAGGAGACACGAAGCGGACGGGTCTGACAGAGAAGAGAGGCAGCGCCGGAGAAGACAAGACGGCAGCGGTGGCCGTAGCAGTGGCGGCGACGCGGCGGTGAAGAAGCGCGGCCCGCTGCCGGACCAGGCCGACTCGTTTGCGCTGGAGCTGCAGCAGGGCGGCGACGATACATTAGCAGCAGCAGGGGCGGCCCCTCCGCCCAAGGAGAAGGCCAACTACGGGACGACGGGGGCGCTGGCGGCGGCGTCGAACGCGGTCGCGCAGGCGGACGGGTCGGTGATCACGCTCAAGTACCACGAGCCGCCAGAGGCGCGCAAGCCGCCGGCGCGCGACGAGTGGCGGCTGTTCGTATTTAAGGACGGCGCCATCGCGGACACGGTGGCGCTGGGGACGCGCAGCTGCTGGCTGGTGGGCCGCGAGGCCGCTGTCGTGGACCTGCTGGCGGCGCATCCCAGCGTCAGCAAGCAGCATGCGGTGCTGCAGTTCCGCTACGTGGAGCGGCGCAACGAGTACGGCGACCGGATCGGGCGGGTGCGGCCGTACCTGCTGGACCTGGCGAGCGCGAACGGGACGATGCTGAACGGGGAGGCGGTGGCGGCGCAGCGGTTTGTGGAGCTGCGGGAGCGGGACATGGTGCAGTTTGGCGAGAGCACGCGAGAGTACGTGTTGATGTTGGCGGGAGGGTAGGGAG
>JRUC01000859.1:0-11217 GCA_000806385.1 Leptographium procerum | reverse complement strand
TGCTTCTTGATATGTTACTTACTCTCAAGGCAGAATGGGACCGGAAGCTCCTGCACGGCTGTCGTGACAGAGTATCACTACCACGATAAGAGCGACTTTGTCATCGACGTGGAGTTGCTCAGCTTTGACGACGTCATGGAGCAGATCCGCGAGATGCTCAAGGCTCTCCGCTGGCGTGACTGGTGTCGTCGCACCGAATACACCTTTGCCGACAAAGACGAGGAGGAGGATACCGAGAGCAAGGCTACGATTGCGTCCGATACGTTTCAGGCCATGTTCCGAGGCCGGATTGAGGGCGAGGACCTCCTGTCCGGGCCAGATGACGACATGCTGGCTACTCTACAGGGCTGGGCGAAGGAGCTGATGCCAAAGCAGATTGGAGGCCGCAAAGCACTAGCATCCCTGGACGCGTGCTCCGAGAAGCTGAGAAAGCTCACATCCGAGGCTGGTGCAGAGTCGCAGCCGGCCGTGTGGCCATATATACGCAAGATCAAGTAAGCGAGCGTGGCTGGCAGAAAATCAAAAGAAGAAATAAAGAAAGGAAAGAGAAGCTGACAGAAAACAGGGTCTTTCTGAATGCTCATATCCTGAGCAAAGGACTGGTGCTGGTCGATCTTCCAGGTACGTTTGATAGAGTGTAGCGTAGAGCTGATACAGGGACACGGACGACTGACTGGCTGACTCGTCTGCAGGCCTGCGCGATGTCAACATGGCCCGACAGCTTATAACCGAGAAATATCTGCAACAGTGCGACGACATCTTTGCAGTCACCTGCAGCAACCGTGCGGCGGCAGATGTCGGGGTCAAGGACGTGTTTGAGCTCGGGAAACAGGCAGGGCTGTCGAACATTGGCATCATAGCCACCAAGTCCGATGTGAGTGTGGGATTGACGGCTGAGATTCTGTCAATGATATGCCCAGACTGACTCGTCTCAGGATGTCCAGGCGACAGAAGACAGGAGCAAGAAGGCCCGGCAGCTCCAGGACGCCATCAAAACTAGCCAGACGAGCGCCATTCAAATTGATAACGAAATAAAAGAGCTGGAGCAGCAGCAGGAAGAAGACGATCTGTTGGAGGAGGAAGAACAGGAACTGATGGGGCTGATGCGGCAAGCCCGAGGAATCAAGTGAGTCCTTCGAGAACTGAGTCGCACATCGAGAGCATTGCTGACATCTTGCAGGGCAGTCCAGGAGAAGCAAGAGGCAGAGTGAGTGTGTGGTCAAAAAAGAAGAAAGAAAGAAAGCTAAGAAGTGCAGAGCAGAGTCCTTCTAGCTAACATCCCCCCAGACTCAAGACATATTTAGTCAACAAGCTCGCGGCCAGCCTGGAAAAGAAGCTCATACAGCTTTATGGCTCTGACGAACACCCGCTGCCGGTGTTCTGCGTCAGCAGCAGAGACTACTGGAAGGTCCGCGAGCATCCCAAGAGCGACGCCGTCATGCACCTGATCAACCTGAGCGGTATCCCGGCCGTTCGAAGGCACTGCCTGGCCCTGATCGCCGATAGCAACCTACGCCGGGCCGCCGACTTTGTCAGCAATGATATCCCGGCCCTCCTCGGCGACGTCGGCCTCTGGGTTGGCTCAGGCAGCGATCAAATGGCGGCCAAGCAGAAGAAGCAGGTCTACGAGGCGCTGACGATGCTTGAGCGTCGGCTGGAGAAGGTGAGCCCTGGCTGCCGGATTGCGTGAGGAAGGTCAGACGGGCCAGAGAGATCAGATCGACCACTGACTGCTCAGGAACTGATGGGGCGCACTTCTCCAGTTTCCACCTTTGGCAGATCTCTAAATTATGAGTTCTACACACACATTTGCAGGGGTGAGTCTTCTCGCCTTCTTCCCTTTCGTTTTCTCTGTCTCATCCAGCACTGACAAGCTAGACAACGATATCAAGAAATGGAGCAGAGAAGCACAAAAGGCTGCAAGTGAATGGGCCACCGTAGGTTTCTCTTACTGTCTTCCTTCTTCTTGTTTTCTCTTTCTCAGCCCGGAATGAGGATCGCTGACGCTAATTTTCTGCTATTTCTCATCCCCTAGTGGGCCTACCGTAAGTGTTTATCTAGCAGCGCCTCTGTGTCGTGCGGTGCTTTGACGTTCTCACCATTGTTATCTAGAATCATATTTCGCCTTTTGCCGCAAATACGGCATCTATTGCACCTCAGTGGCCGGCGAACACAATTGGAACGCGGAAACCATCGCGGCCATGGTCACTGATCTGGACCCGCGATGGGATGCCTTGATCGCAGGCCCCATCGCGAGGCAGCTGGAGCAGATCATAAGCCACGTAGATAACTCCTTGGAAAAGGAGGTCGAGCATCTTGGTGAGTGGCCGAGACATTGCAGAGAAGCCCAAGATTGACTTTGAGCTGGGCTTGCTAATGTTGTTTGTGTTTCTCAGACAACGTCTTCGAAGCCTGTGCTCAGTCCCCCGACTCCCTTGTAAAGACTCTGCAGCATCGAGGAAACCTCTTGGTATCCGAAATCAAATCTCGCCACTTGAATCTCGAAAAAAGTATCTTGTAAGTACTATTACCATAGACGGTCCCTAGCTGCGCTGACGGGGAGGTCCCACCAGAGCACTCAGGGCCGACACTCTTGGCGGAGCCCGGACGTCCATAATTGGAGAGGCCATGGAGACAGCATACCGTGATTGCAATAACATCGACGGTAAGAGTTGGGCTTCTGTATCTCCCCCTGCACTGCTTGTGACTGATGAGAGAACCAGGGGCGGGAAGCTATCGCAAAAAGAAGAACATCATCCACAACGCAATTTGGCGGGAGGACCTTTTTACAGATCTGATACAGGAGTTTTGGACGAGGCTCTATGTCCTAGCCGAGGGTTTCCAAGAGGACGTGGACAAAATAGTCTTGGAGCACATCAAGAGCATCAGGTTGACGCTTGAAATTGTCCGCAGCGAGAATATTGCGACAGAGAGCGAGCAGAACCCTCAGCTCCGCCAGATCCTGGAGGCAGAAACAGATGAGGCGAAGGCAATCATGCGACAGATTCAGAGAGTTGTGAGGTAGACGCAGATTGCTAGGATGCTGTACGATTAGAAGTTAGTGCTTTGATGCGTTTATTGTTTGACTGCTATTATACATTGAAGACAGCAAAGTGTGAAGCGGGACCGTATCAGACGCAGAATAATAAAAGAAGGAGCTGTATCGAAAACGGGGGGACGTAGGAACTACCCATATTGTCGGGAGAATGACATCTGTACGAAGATAATACTGCAAGGAGGGTTTCAAAGGTACTCTTTTGTATAGCGCAGTCCTACTAAAACCGCCTTATAAGTAGGCGTTTCAAGGCCTTTCCGTATTACGTAAAAGTACCTGATCACAACACACTTTCGCTCCCTCCATCTCTAAATAAAGCGACAAACACCAGATTTCGCTCGCCGATCACGCATTGTTCACGCCTACAAACACCACCAGCACCGCTGCGTAGGCTGCCGTACTGGACACCACTGCCACCGGATCGTCCAGCACCTTGGTGCCAGGACCCCCCAAACAAAGACGAAGACCGACGTCGAGACCAGCGAGACCAGCTGTTTGCCAACCACGACCATCAGCCACATAGGCCCGATAAGGAACGCCCCGGACACGGTCGAAATGAGAATCCGCTCTAGGAGTGCCGCCGCCTGCTGCCGCTGCGTCATCTCCGTCCGCGTGCCTCCGATCGCCGTCGGCCTGGACTCGACTAGTGATACCAGACTGAAGTACGATTTTTCATCAGACGGTATACCATGCGCAGCTTCGTCTACCACTTATCTTCTGGGATCTGTGCCAAGCCCGCCTGGAGGCTGAATAGATCGAACCATATGGATACTTGCTGGCGCTGCTCTTCGAACAGGTCTTGTTCTGGTTTGCCTTGACACTTCCTGCCTGGTCGGATGGGACACCATCTTCCTTCCAGTGGGATTTTTCGTGAAACTTGTAAACTTCTCAACAAGAAAATCTACGATTTGAAGTGCCGGAAGAAGGCCCCCTTGTCATTTGCTTGCTTAGTGGTTCCGCTTACCCGACCCGTCATTCAGCCGCGCTCGCTATGGTATGATTACAGACGTACAGGCATACGTCACCAATAATAGCCTAGGAAGATATGCTACGGGAATCTTCCGGAATAACTGGCTTTTATTTCTGCCTTTGTTGACGCTTTTTTGCTTGGGTGCACTCAACCACGGTTGTGCCCGCGCATAGTCCTCATTTGAAAAACGTGGACCAGAATGGCTGCCACACCTGGTGATCCAGAGTCCGATCGCCTAGACTTCATGTACGACTTTGAGGAAGGAGAGTTTGTTCTTCGATTCGAGCGTGAACGTCAAGCTGTCACCTACAGGGCTATTAACAGTGAAGCGCGAATTCTTGACGGGCAACGCTATGATATCCGGCTGTCTCGCGCATAGGGCATGACAGGTCTACGAGGCAGCTCCTTGGGTATGGCTGTCATATTCGACTCTCGCGAGGCCGCGCAAAGGTGGCACAAACGCACCGTTCTTGGTGGTCTGGCAACTTTCGACAGCAACCAGCACGGTGTTTACTTTGAGCGCAACTGGGATCGCCAGGAGCTGGAGAAGCTGATCGACAAGAAGATGCAATGCTCACGAGGGCCTCAAAGCCCTGGTCTAATCCCCCCCAAACCGGGTCCTTCTCGAAGACCTTTTAGAATAAATTACGCGAAACTCAGGGCTGGGCGACAGCGTCGGAGCTCATATTGAGATCGTTGGTTTCATAAGGGTTAGGGCAAGGATCTAAGGGAACTGGAGCAAGCTGGAAGACGTAAGCGGAGGGAGCACAATAGTAAATTTCTTGTCTTTGGAACGTGGTTATGTTGTTTTACTAAGTTAGTAACTGTGTAGAAGATAGGAGAGATGACAGAGGTATTATGTGGATGAGATAGAACTGCATTGGACGCAGAATAACAATGGAAAGAAGGATATCGAAGACGAAAGAAATGCAGCAGAATTTATGGCACGAATCTGTTTTAAAAGTCTGTGTTGTCGTATTATTTCCTTAACGCACAGAGAAGATTCCTTTTTCGAAGTAGTTGAAGTTAGGTTAAAATTTGCTTCTCTTTTTGCTGTACTTCCACATACAGGACTATACAAGTACCCTTGCTACCTATTGTATTAATCTATGCACACAGAACCTCTAAGAAATAGCTTACATCTTGTTTCCTACCCAAAGCTTGACATTCGGAACGAACTACAGAAATAATAGCTCAATCACTTTTTAGGCTAACAACACAGGTAACAAAGATACCCTCTTCTGCTTTACTCACCTAATCTAAATAAATGCACCAATACTACTTTTCATCATCGTTGGATAGCGCGTCTGGATATGCCATGCGGCCAAGATCCGTTGCAACAAACATATGCATTACGCATGGATTGCCCTCAGCAATTTCCGTTGTTGAGCGTGGTCCTGAGCTTGCACTGATCTAGGGTGAGCCCATGGTGAGCTTTTGCCTGCGTCTGCGCCATAGCCACGGGCCCAGTTTTTGGCTCGCTGCCTCAAGTTGCCGTTAACCAAAAATGGAAATTTCCCTCTTAAGTGTTCTGCGACCCAGTTTCGGGCACAAGTACCGGAGGGACCGATTCTAGCTCTACGAACCACGAAATATTTGCATTGTCTATCTGTAAGACATGCAAACATGCAAAGAGTAGAATCTTACATGGAATAGCAATGCACTATTACATCTATTCATAGAGAGACTGAAGATACCAGAGACGAACTAAATGACGTTCTATCGATTTATGAATATCCAAGTCGGCGAAGAGAGAGACGTTCGGTAGTACTACTAGAATAGACATAAACTTGCCCTTAAGACCTGGCCTTAATAGATAAACCACGAGTTAAGTAGCTTAGCGAAAGCAAGAGTGGAAACTTGGCTTGGCTGCGATTATAACTCGGAATGTTCGCATCGGATGGGGCGAAGGAGATCATCTAACCAGGATTCGTATATACGTGTGACTTCTGCCTAAAGATAAACGCCTAAGCAGAGCTGGCCAAGTGGAGCACTTAAATGAAGACAAGGATCGCCTTTAACTTAAATTAATCCTGCATAAAAGGGGCATTCTAAACAAGGCAGTTTGTAAATCTATCGTATGATTTAATAATACTTGAGATAGCCGGCTGACACTATCTTCGGCTTAAGGTAGCTCGCTATTTACTAATGAGGCTTATACATCCTAAGTTCATTACCCTTAAGGTTGCATCGCCTATGTGGCAAAACCGGCGATGCTGAAGGTATAGATAAAGTAAACCTACATTATGGCACGCTTTACTAGGCTAGATAATTCTTTTAACGTAGTAGGGCATCATGTTAAGAAGCGTAGACCTGTAGGACACGTAACGATGTTTACTAAGCGCTTATTTAGAAGGCCGTAAAGAGGCTGGTGGCATCCTAGGCCTTTGGCTTCTTTGGCATGGAAAGGGCGTGCATTTCTAGAAGTTCCTCTTTACGAGACATGTAAAAAGTAAGGTGAAAGTCGACGCTTGCCGTATAGTTTTAATTTAGACAATTACTTTACTATTTTAAATTTTTAATTTCCCTTCCTATAGTGTCCGTTGTAAATACTTTTCTAGCTTTTATTGCTTTACGGCTACCTTAACGGACCGTATTATAAACGCTTACGGCATGCCTGTTAAGCGTTTACTTACTTAGATTTTATTTTACTATCTTAAATTAATTAAAACATTACTTAAGTTTACAGTATATAGCTCTTTGTATTTACTTTCTTAAGTTCTTTAATATGGTAGTATTTTATCTAGCCTAAATAAACATCTCGCGACACTATCCTTAAAATAATTAACTACATATACATAATCTTTAAGGTGGCTTTAAAGCAATTGTAATTTACTATATAATCGACGATTTTCTTCTTTTACAACCTGCCTTTATCTTACTCTTACATCCACTATACTTTTTAGCTTATTAATGTGTTAAGTAAGCTTAGCATTTTCCTCTTTAAGTTTATTAATTACAAAGCTAAAGCTTAGTTCTAAGGTACATAACTATAAAGAGAGTTAGGAAGCTTGTAGTTAGACTGGATGATTTAACATACATATAGGTATAACGGAGTCCACTGCTAAGCGCTGTGTACTTAGGGATACTACTTTAAAACTCCTTCCAACCTCTCTACATAAAAGCCGGTAAGTGCTAATAAAATAGTCACTTAAATTCTTAGTAAATATCTTAGAAAATATCTCCTCTTTTCCTAGCAGGGCTCGCCAAGTGTATAGATCGCTAAGGCGAGGGTTAAGGCGGACGTTAAAGGGATTTATTATAAATCTAAGCTTATAATTTATAAGAGTTAGCTTAGCTGTTAGAAAAGGGTTTCGTTTCCTTACAAATATGCTTTACTAGTTTCTTACGGCATTCGTCTCTTCTACGTCTTCGTTTAGCGTTGCTTTAACGCGATAGAGCTATCTTAGAAAATTTCCAATTTAAAATATATAGCATCTATAGTATATAGTAAAACCTTACCTTATCTTTTATGGTAGTAAGACTTATAATCCTTCCTTTTTTCTTAACTACGTCTTCCATTAGGGCGGCGCTTTAGGGATCTTCAATCTCCCTAAAGTATGTCCCTCCTAAACGTAGAGGCCTTCTTTTAGGATTACTTATTGCAATGTCGTAGTGGCTGTGTAAAGTTGTCCCATATTAGGTCTATAAGATAAGAACTAGAGACATTTTACACTCTACCTTTATTTCCTAAAATAGGCTCCGCCATACATTCACTGCCTACATTATTAGTTAATCACTATAAATTAAACCCACCGCCTACTTATAAGCCCTCCGTAACGGAACGGACCGCGTTTACCGCTTAATACAAGCAAATATTAGCTAATCATAACGCAATAGTTCACCGCCTACTACAAGTAAGAGTAAAGCGTAACGGTATAAGCCATACTCTCACCGCTAAATTAGTTAATCGTAACGGAATAAGACATCTACTTTAAACTGTCAAAATAGCGGCTACGAGAATCTACAGCTAGGAAGATATCATCATCGCCTTTCCGTTTTAAACAAGGATTTGTAATAAATAATCTGCCTCGTCTTATCTTACTCATTTCGTCTTCAACCCCTTTTTAGCCTACTGTCGCCTTCTTATATTATTAGAGAATAGAACCAAGATTTTACGAAGAGGAGGCCACCCGCTGAATAACGCCCGATCTACTAGATGTAATTCAAACACGAAGGCCTTGATAAATCGTATACTAAGAGCGGGCGGGGAAAGTAAGCGACAGATAACGGCTAAAAACACGGGTTAGATGTAACACATGTCTAGGGGAGACGCGACTACGGTGCTAGACGCAGGACGCGCCCCGCGACGTAGTAACAGTCGAGGCTGCGTCTGCATGGGAGCTGTGGCGCAGGCGAGGCGCAGGCGTAGCGCAAGCCACACGCGACGTTACTGCATAACATGACGTTATGTCATAATATAACAGAAGGGTCACCTGGCTAGTGACGTAGGCCAGGGCTTGCGCACCCTTAGCGTAGGGCTTACGCGCCCTAAACGTAGAGCTCGCACACCACTCTTAATAAGAAGCCCCGCTACACTCCCACTTAGAAGACAGACAAGAATTCATTATTTAATAATACTCCTGCCTCCTCTTGCTAAAGAGATACGTCTCCTTTTGCCTGTCTTACCTAGTCTAGCCAAGTACACCTTTAACATTAAAGTTCTTTTCTTTAATAAAAAGACTATAATATACGCCCGGTTACTTCGCCATTATTACACTCCACCCTACGACGGTTTAACTTACGGGGCAAACAGAGCAACTGTTTTACGGTTTAACACCTAGTTAGTACGTAGCTTTCACCTAGTAGTCCTTGCTTAGTGTTTTAAAGATACAAAAAGTAATTATATTGCTGCCAGGAGGACCCTTTTAAAGTCTCTTCATACGATTCGTCCACAGTGGAAGAAGGACGGCGAGCAGTAATGTAAGCTCTCTTTTAAGTAATTCACTTAATGTTGCCCTTAGTCTAGCTATTAGCCTACTCTCCTTCTATTAATCACTATTCCTCTTATAGCATTAGTTGCCGTCGACCACAAGAATCGATTATAAAGACAGCCATTCTGTAAAGAGCATAACACAAACCTCCTCCGTCTTTCATCCCGCCCTGCAGTATGCTTTAAATAAGACTCGCACACTCCGAGATTTATACACATGGACCAGATACTATAAGAGGATGTGTTCTCGGTGATTCTTCCTAATACTAGTTCAATTACCACCTGTATAAAGCAATGATTCAAGGGTCGGAGGGTGCCGGCACAGGCGAAGATTACCGCTTCACCTTAGCACTTACAGTTTACAACGCCAGCCAACCCTAGGCCAGGCTGAGCCAGGCCGGGCCACACCATAAATGGGCCTATTTCTAGGAACATGCCTTACAACTCCCCATGTACAGGTCCTAGCTTTAGTACACGGCCTTAGCTAGTCAAATAGGCCCGTTTTAGGCACCGACTCGAAGAAAGTAAGATATGCCAACAATGCATGCAAACTCAAGGCAGTAAGGTTTGTGTGAGTAATACGCATTTCTTCGTACATAGAACCATCGCAAATGTACAGAGACTCGTAGTAAGTAAAGCATGGTTCGCTCTCTTCTCCTTCACCCTCGCTTGGTTCTATGTAAGTCGAAGATGCCGTATTACCAACAGTTGGCGGCCTCCGCGTAATTTCAAAATATAGAAATGGGTCTCTTCACAAAGTTACACGCTGAAATAGGCAGGTCTGTATACGACAACCTGTATCTGAGACACTATTCCTGGCAAGGCATATTAAAGAGCTCGGCATAGCCGATACGTGTCTAGAAATTGCAAAATCTTATAGAATAATATAGGTCTTGATTATGATATACCATCTCTATATCTATGCTCGTCTTTCGAAAAATGTATAAGTCATGCAGTAAAGCGCGGGTATTCGTTGCGGTCGGAATGTAACACATGTCCAGAGGAGACGCAAGACAGGGACCGCGGTACAAGATGTAGACAGCGTCTTCAAAAGATATCGTAGCAGCCAAGACCAGTTGCGCACGTAACGCGTAGCGCAGGTGTAGCGCGAGCGTGGCGCAGGCACACGCCGACAGGGCACGTGAGAGGAGTGTGGTGTTGGTCACATGACGTAGCGCTATGACGTCTGGACGCGGGTCACCTGACTATGCGCACCCATAGCGCAAGAGGTGCGCACCTTACACAAGATGCCCAGTATGCTCCTCAACGTAATGGCTACTTATTGCAATATCGTGGTAACGTGTAAGGTTTTCCTATATTGGCCTACAAAACAAGAACTAGAGATAATTTACACTCCTTTAGCTCCCAAATTCGGCCCCGCCATGTGCTCATAACTGTGTGCTCTTTAACGTAACGGAAAGGGCATGTGTTCACCGCCTATTACAAGCAAGTATTAGTTAAATTTCCAGATTGGTTCACCGCCTACTACGAGTAAGCGCAAACCGTAACGGTACGAGCCACGCTCTCACCACCCAATTAGTTAATCATAACGGAATGGTTCACCGCCTACTATGAGTAAGAGCGAACCGTAACGGTACAAGCCATGCTCTCACCACCCAATTAGTTAATCATAACGGAATAAGTCACGCTAGCTGCTGTCCACTTTAGAAAGCTTATGAAGCGAAAACACCAAGGGTGCTACGCACGATCCCGGCCCGTGGGATCACGTGCGGGTTCTTGGGATATTTATTCAGACATTTCGTCATTGTTCCTGTAAATTAGAGAAATCAACCAACCTACACTATATACAGACATATTATACTATTACAAAGCTTCCTTGTTTATTGATTTTATTCCTGCACAGCAGATGAATTGCATTTCACTACTTCCTCGTTTAATGATTTTATTCCTGCCCAGCAGATGAATTACCCGCAACGCGGATGACTTACCCGCAACGCGGAAGAACACAGCAAGTTTGCTGACAACGACGTGACGACCGGAATACTCCCAGTGTTCCAAATAACAACAAATAGGGAACCGTTACTGAGGGTGATCTGACTAAAGCACCATCGGAACGGAACACCTAGAGCATCCATACTATGCTCGTAACAGTAGAAGAATGGAAAAAAGGAAATTGATTAGAAAAGTAAGATGAAAGAAAAAAAGAAAAAAAGAAAAAATAAGAGTAATTCTCTCGGAATAGGTAGGTTAGAGTTAGGCAAGGATGGAAAAAAAAGGTTAAAATACTAAAAAAAAAAA
>JRUC01000858.1:0-11239 GCA_000806385.1 Leptographium procerum | reverse complement strand
ATCACGTCAGCACCCTGGGCTGCCAGCAGCCTGGCCGCTGATCGGCCCATACCCTCAGATGCACCCGTCAGAAGGACTGTCTGTCTGTTAGTTAGCAACGTGTCGCAACCTTTTTGGAGGGGTTTTGGCCCTGGGGCTCATGAGCTTTGCTAGGTCTCGCTCACCTTGCCCTCGACAGGCATCTGGTTCTTGCTAAACCACCCCATGGCAGAGCCGACAATCGCGCTTGAGCCAACAACGGCCGCAGACGTCAACGCAATGGAACTGTTGCTGAAGGCCGGCATTACCGAGTCTCAATGTAGTTGTCGATATGAGCGGTGCGCAAGACAGATCGCAGCTGCTCGTTTCCTGAAAGCTCACTGGAAAAGTGGGGCGCTAAGATACGATAATGATGGCAGCCATTGCGTAAGCAATCCGGGATGCTCCTGCCTGTTGCAGAACAGAACTGGAAGGAAACCCGAGAAAAGTTCTACCTATATTCGCATTGTGCCTTCTTTTTTTTTGCAATTTTTTTCTTTCAAAGAAGCAAAGCAAGAACAGCATGCTATTACAAGGCTGACTGCGATGTTGGCGAATGTACCTTTCAAGATAGCCAGGGAACAAATCTACGATAGGACTAGCTGTAATTCCGGGACTAGTCCGATAAGAAAAAAAAAGTTATCAGAAGAAAAAAAAGCCCCAAAATACGGTCCTCCCAATTACCTTACAACTTCTACCTGTTACCCTTTCACCCACATCAACTCACTCAACCCAAGAACGCCATGGCGAAGAAGAGAAAGGCCACAAGACAGCCGACGGGCCCGACGGGCCCAAAAGAATATGACGCAGCTGACGCCCGGCTGGGCCCCATCACTACATACGAAGATCTGGCCGACGAGCAGGAGGAGTACTTCCTGAACAAGGACAAGATCATGTTTGACGACGAGCCGGGCACCAAGCGCCAGCGAAGGCTACAGAAGGAAGACGACTTTCTCGAACTCTCCGACGAGGAAGTGCTTGCTGCCGAGGACGACGACTCGGACGACTCGGAGGCTGACCGGAAGGCGGCTGCTAAGAAGGCCAAAGCTGGCGCCAAGAAGGGCAGGGCTGCCGCAAGTGACGGCGAGACAGACGAAGACGAAGATGCCGCAGGCGACGAAGATGGAGACCAGGGCTGGTGGGGTGCCTCGAAGAAGGAGTACTATGATGGCGAGGTGATTGAGACGGAGGACAATGCCCTTGAGGAAGAGGAAGAAGCCCGCCGGCTGCAGAAGAAGCAGCTCTCGCGCATGACGGCGGAGGATTTCTTCGACGCGGACGAATGGGCGACAGACGGCGTGGCCGCAGGCGAGGCGGGCGAGGCGGGCGGCAAGACAGATGCTTCCGGGTCCGTCGTGACGGTGACGATGAAGACGGCCCAGGAGATCGACAGCATGACGGCCGAAGAGCGCTACAAGCTGCTGCAGACGATCTATCCCGAATTCGACTACATGTGCGACGAGTTTGCCGAGCTGGAGCCGCTGCTCAACGAGTACAAGAAGGCGGCCGAGGGCAAGGCGGGCAACACGCTCGAGGCCATCCAGTACCGTGTCCTCGGCTGCTACGTGTCCACCATGGCACTGTACTTCTCACTGCTCATGGCGCCAACGCGGGACAACCCGACCGGCCCCCAATTCCTGATGGACCCGGAGGAGTTGCACAGCCACGAGGTGATGGAGTACCTCATGGACAGCCGGCAGACGTGGGAGTGGGTCAAGCGCGTCCAGGCACGCCGCCAGGCAGCTTCTGCTGCAGGAAGAGGAAAGATGGAGGAGGAGGCATATGTGGCAGACATTTTGCCATTGTCTGAGGGTGTGGCAGAGGAGAAAGCCAAAAGGACCGGGATCGATAATGCGGAAGATACGAAGCAGAAGAAGGATAAGAAGGATAAGAAGGATAAGAAGAAGGAAAAGAAGCGGTCAGCCGCTGTGTCCAAGGAGGTCGAGAAGTCGATTGCGGACTTGTCGACGCTGCTTGCCAAGAACAAGAAGAAGAGGTTGGCATTGGTGGCTACCGGCGCAGCTGCGGGCGGTCGTGGCATCAGCAGCAGCAGGAAGGCTGAGGGCAGCGACGACAACGACGGCGAGGACAACGCAGACTCCGACTTTGGCGAGGAGGAGGCGCTGGACGCGCGCACAGCAGAGGAGAAGCTCAAGCGCAAGAAGAGCCTGGGCTTCTACACATCGCAGATCATGCAGAAGGCGAACCGGCGGGCGGACGCGGGCGGACAGGCAGGCGGGGATCTGGACATCCCCTATCGCGAGCGGCTCCGGGACCGACAGGCTCGGCTGAATGCGGCTGCCGTGCGCCGAGGACAAGAGGCCATCCGGCCGGGCGAGGAGCTGGGCGGAGGCGACGGCTCGGACGACGACGACGGCAACGGCGGCGAGGGCGGCCGGGAGGCGGACGACAAGGACGAAAACCTGCAGTACTACAACAGCTTTGTCAAGGCGCACCGGCAGAAGATGGACGACAAGGCAGCGCGTAAGGCCGAGGTGCAGGCCGGCCGGCTGGCGCGCGTGGAGCCGCAGATGGGCATGGACGAGGACGGGCGGCGGCAGATCACTTGGGAGATCGAGAAGAACAAGGGTCTGAGCCACAAGACGATGAAGGAGAAGAAGAACAACCCACGCGTGAAGAAGCGGATCAAGTTCGAGAAGAAGACGAAGCAGATGGCCAGCAAGCGGGCCGTGTACAAGGCCGGTACCGACCGCAACGCCTACAAGGGCGAGCTGACTGGTATCAAGACGGGCCTGGTGCGCAGTATCAAGCTGTCGTAGCAGGCCGGAGGACGGAGGCCGGGCGGGCGTTGTTTTGTATACAAGGAAAAAAGAGCCAGAGATACTCATCTGGGTTTGGGACAGTAGAATCATTTTGTAGTCAGCGAAATTCGGAATTGGAAACACGAGTAATTGGGAGTATTCATAGCTCCTTCCCTAAAGGTAAGGTGAATGTTATCGAACTTGGCAGGAGCAACTGGAGTATTTTGTGCTACGGCTACGAACTGCCCCACCCGCTCCTGATTGGCTGCGTTTGCCCACTGACAGGTAATTGCCAACGTCAGCCAAAGCTTCCTCCTCCAGACTTGTATTCACTCCTTCTGCATTTTAAAACCCCCCCACGAAAGGACGAAGGGACGGCGCTTCTTCTCCGACCAGCCTGATTTTTCACCTCCCTCCCATCCTCCCGTCAGATTCCCGATGGCGGCATCTGAGCCGGATGTAGGCCTCCTGACGTCGTCGGCCCAGATCTTTGCCACCAACCACTCGCTGCCGCAGATCCGTGCCATCCACAAGGCGCTGAATGTGCAGGTCGACGACAAGGCGGCCCGCCTGCGTACGCAGGTCGGCGGCTCATACCGCGAGCTGCTGGGCACGGCCGACGCCATCGTGCAGATGCGCGGCGACATGGACTCTGTGCGGACGACGCTGGCCAGCATGGGCGGCCGGTGCGGCCGCGCCGTCGTCGGCGCCAAGGTGGCCGCGCTGTCTGCCTTTGTCGACGAGCACGGCAGCGGCCAGCGCGGCACTGGTGTCCGCGGCCTAGGCAGAGACACGTTGAGCGTCGCTGCCCGGGCTCGGCTGCTGGACGCGTGTGCCCGCACCGTGGCCCGTCTGCTGTCGCGCTCGTCTGTGTCGGCGGACCATAAAGCACCACCAACCAAACCACGAAAACAGCAGCAGCAGCAGCAGCAGCAGCAGAACAAAGCACAGCAGAAAGGGAGTGGGGACGTGCAGCACCAGACTTGGGGAGAGCGGCTGGTGTTGGCAGCCAAGGTGCTGGTGCTCAGCAGGCTGCTCATCACAAGCCTGGGCGACACGCACGAGACACATGACGACAAGACTACGAGCTCTATGGCGGCTACGAAGATGAAGATGATGAAGAAGGAGAAGAAGCTGAGGGAAGATTCGGCGATCAAGGACCCGGCCGTGCGCGCTTCTGTCAACGCGTCGAAGAAGACGCTCGGCAGCCTGCGGCGGCGGCTGCGGGACATGGTCGAGGTGCTGGAGCGGACGGTGCAACTCCGCTACTACCGAGCGATCGCATCGGCGAGGGGGGGAGCTAATGGCGGTGGCGATGAAGACAGCGAGCAGGGCGACGTGCTGGGGATTGAGCTCACCGGCACGCGTGCCGGCCCGGCTGCCCTCGCAGCTGCTGCTCGGCGGGACGATCTCTTACGTGCCCTATGCGCCTACAGCTTGGCGACGACGTCGGGTGCTCGCGATGTGCTCTGGCAGCTGCTGCATGTGCGTAGCCAGGCAATGGCGCAGGTACTCGAGCTGAATGCAGATGGAGAGGACGAAGAGGATGACGAGGATGAAGAAGGAGGCGACGAGCAGGAGGAGGAGGAGGAGGTAGTGGTCGACCGCACGGACAAGGTGCTAGACGGGCTGGCACTGTACACCAAGACGCTGCTAGACGTGCAGTCGCTGCTGCCGCACCGGCTGCCAGAGGCGCTGTCGGGGCTGAAGCGACGGGCGCTGCTGGATGACGAAGGCCTGCGGCAGTTGGAGGGTCTGGCGCTGGACGTGCACGGGCGGTGGTGCGGCGACGACGTGCAGTTCTTCAAGCCGTACATCCGGCACGACGACCTGGACGGGGCGCAGGCGCGTGAAATGCTGGCCAAGTGGGCCGAGCGCGGCGCCGAGGCTCTGCTGGCCGGGCTGCAGCTGGCGCTGGAGGGGTCGGGGCAGGAGGCCGCGGCAGAGAAGGAGGACGACAGGAGAGAAAAATGGCAGCAGCGGCAACGGCAACGACAACGACAACGACAACGACGACAACGACAGCAGCAGCAGCTGGACCTGCACGCGATGGTGGACATGCGGCGACGGGTGCTGCAGCTGTGGATCCGCGACAGCAGCCGAGTACGCGGGATGGACCCGGCGGAGCTGCTGGACCGGATGCGGACCGTGTTCAGCCAGCACATGCTGCAGGTGCTGGAGGCCAAGGTGGAGAAGCTGCGACTGGTCGGGTCGGAGGTGGCAGCGACGGTGGCGTCGTGGCGGGACGGCGTGACGGACCGCCACGTGAGCCTGTGGCCGGAGAGTGAGGCAGCAGAGGATGATGACAGGGATTACGGGGATGGTGTCAATGGTGACGACGGGGGCTACAGCCACGGCTACGGCTACGGCTACGGCGGGCGTGGCCTGGACACGGATCTCTCGACGGGAGCGGTGCCGTTTGTGCGAGACGTGGTGGCGCGGCTGCACGGGCGCAGCGACGCGGTGGCGCGGGCGGTGGCATCGTTTGCGACGTGGCGGCACGTGGTGGACGACGCGGAGGCGATGGTGGCGCAGCTGCGGCGGCAGCGCTGGGAGGAGATGGACGGCGAGGACGACGACAGCGACGAGTTCGGCGACGGCATGGTCGAGGACGAGGACACGATCGCGCAGCGGCAGCAGCAGCTGAGCCGCGACGACCCGACGATGCTGCAGGGGCACCTGGAGTCTGTGTTGGCGGCAGCGTTTGCAGACCTGGACAAGCAGCTGGCGGTAGCGTGGACGACGGCGAAGGCGGCGGGGAAGAACCGTAGCGGAGCCGTGGCCATGTATCTCGTGCGAGTTCTGCGTGAGATTCGCAGCCGGCAGCTGGGAGGAGGAGTGGGAGGAGAAAAGAAAGGGGGATCTGCAGCGTTTTCGAATCTCGGCCTCGTCATCATCCCGGAGCTGCACGCTACGATCGTCCGCTCGGTGGCAGCACCTGCGCTGGAGCAGTTTGTCACAGTGGCGCTGGCGCGCAGGACGGTGGCCGGCCGCAGCCTCTGGGAGTTGGAGGACGGTCATGGCGGCCATGGAGGCCACGGCGGCCACGGTGGCCAGGACAGCCTCGTTCTTCCGGCGTCGCCGTCGCCGGGCGTTTTCAAGTTCCTGCGCGACCTGTCGACGGCGATGAGCCGCGCTGGAATGGACCTCTGGAGCCCGACGGCAGTGGCGGCTCTGAAGCGACACCTGGCGGCACAGCTGGCCGAGCGCTGGGTGGCAGCTGCCGAGGAGGTGCCGGAAGTGGTCAGGGAGGTGCCAGACGTGGCCGAAGAAGAGGAGAGGCAGGAAGCAGATGAGGAGGAGGAGAAAGAGAAAGAGAAGGAGGATAAGCAGGGCAGCAAAAGCAGCAGCGAAGGAGGCGAGAGCACGACGGAAAAACCAGACACAACAGACACAACAGACGCAACAACGGCAACAACGCTACCAGCGGACCAAAGACGCGACTTGCTGCTGCAATGGCTACTGGACGCCGCCTGGCTGCGGTGCTGCTTCGGATCGGCCGTGCAGCTGCAGGAGCAGCAGCCGTGGACGCGGCTGGAAGAGGTCTTGGCTGCGCGATCTGGTCTGGGGTCGGACGCGAGCGCAGACGGCGCGGTGGCGGCGCGGAAGCGAATCGCCAAGGCAGCGCGGGACTACTGGAAGAAGACTAGCCTTCTGTTTGGACTGCTGGTGTGAAGGGGTGGAAATAGCATTTAACAGGAGGAGAGTACAAAGTGACTGAAACCCCGTCGAAGGGGGCGGCTTTTGTAACTGGGGGGCAGCCAGAAAATATATAATAGAGCAGAAACCGACAACAGATCCGAATGCAAACCCGACCGGAACCCCAGAAAGTCATAACCCGAGAGAAACAAAGAGTGCAGTAGACATGCAGTAGACAGTAAGTAGACAGAAAAGTAGAGTACAGTGCATCGCATCGCATCGCATCGCACAGTGCATCGACACCACACACAGTGGACCACTACAGCTTGTGGCGCTTCTCGCCGGTGGCCAGCTTGCGGAACTCTTCCTGGGGCACGCCGGTCATGAAGCGGTCGAGACCGGCAAAAACCTCGGCGACATTCTGGCGGTCGAGCACGACGTCGTCGGCGGCGCGGACGAGCTTCTTGATGCCGAGCAGGCTGTCGCCGACAAGATGGGGGCCGAGGCGGGCGTCGATCTCGGCACGGACGCGGCGGTGGAAGGCGGCGTCGTCGGCGGCGTCGGGCCCGTCAAAGACGGCATTGACGAAGCCGGTAGCCAGCAGTTCGTCGCTGGGAATGCGGCGGCTCATGAGCAGGGCCTCGAGGGCCTTTGCACGGCCGAGACGCTGGACGAGGCCGACAGAGCTGCCGCCCTCGGCCACGAGCCCGAGCGAGCTGAAGGGAGTCAGAAGAAACGTCTTGGGTGTGCAGTAAACAAAGTCGGCAAAGCCGACTAGCGCGGCCGAGAGGCCGACGGTGGGGCCGTTGAGGCCGACGACGAGCACTTTTGGGTGCGTGTAGAAGGCGCGCGCAATGTTGAGGTTGAAGGCCACAAACGAGCGCAGCCAATGCATGTAGGCGTCGGCGTCGCCGTCACCGCCGCCGCCAGAGGCGCCACCGGGTGGGCCGCTAGTGAGGGTGACATCGGCGCCGCTACGAGAATGTTAGAGGTGTATAGAAAAATTTGAGGCCGGAGGGGTGGATGACAAAAGACGTTGAAAACAGGAGTGAGAGGCCAGACTCCCACAACATACGCAGAGAAGAACCGGCCGGTGCCGGTCAACAGGGTCACGTAGACGTCGTCCCGGGCGGCAACCTCACGCATCTTGCTAGCCAGGTCATAGTACTGCAGCAGCGACAGCGCGTTGAGCTTTTTGGGGTTGTCGATGGTGATGACGGCCAGGCGGCCTTCGTATGAGAGGCGGATGACCTTGGGATGGGCGGCGTCAGCGTCCATTGTCAGAGAGCGGTGGTGTTAGGACGGTGGAAGTGATTGAAGCACAAGAGGACAGGGTCAATGAAAAGGACAATAAAAAAAAGAGGACGGCCAAGGAGAAGAGAAAGAAGCAATAATCAACGGGAAATCAGGAGCACATAGACATAAAGGAGAAAATGCTCATTGAAGATGGGAAGGTAGGTGTCAAGCTGGCTGACGTAAACAGCCGAGGCACGTGTCAGTGCGATGTTTTATGATTACAATACGTTTGGGAAGGAACGGCTCACAAGGAGCGGGGGGTGGAAGGTTAAAACAGGAAAGAGATGATGAGTGACGCGACAAGAAGGAGCGATAGGCTCCGAGCAGTCAACTGCAAGAAAAGCGTGTCATACTGTTAACAGTACTTTGCAAGGTAGCCTGTGCCTCCGCAAAAGCTCTTTTGCGGAGCAGCAGCGTGATGCGGGGAAAGGCTGCGCGAGCCCGCTGGAGGCCCGCTAGAACCCTCTGGGAGCCCGCTGGGAGCCCGCTGGGGCTGGACCTCGGCTGGCTTTTGTATATGTGTGTCACGTGATATGGGTCGACGAGTTGATTCGTTTCATCAATAATTTTTTATTTTTATTTTAGAAACCGCGTATATCTCTTCATCTGACGTCTCGCACTCCCGGCACGGGATGGGCCAGGACGACGCTGTCCTGGGGCCCGGGAGGGATGCCTTCCTCGGGGCCCATCGGCAGGGCATCTTCGTCGACGGGCAGGCCGAGGAGGCAGCGCAGGACGACGACGGCGCCGGCACGGCTGAGGACGGTGTTTGACTCTTTGCAGTGCTGCCAGACGACGCACTCGGTGCAGCCGCGAGCGGCGGCCGAATTGGCAGCGGCACCAATACCGGCAGCAGCAGCAGCAGCAGCAGCAGCACAGGCACAGCGCTCGATGCGGGCGAGAGCCTGGGGCAGGAGGACGTCGACGAAGTCAAAGGCGCGGGCGGCGATGCCGGCGCCACCGCTGCCGTGGGTACCGCCACCGCCGCCACGGGCATCGTAAAAGACGAGGCGGGCGGGACGACGACGCTGGGTGGAGGGACGGCGCTGGAACTCCTTGAGGTGGCTCTTGCACTCGGTGCGGACGTCGCCGGGGGTGCTGACGACGAAGGCGGGCAGCAGGCCGAGCAGGGCGTGCTCGGCGGCATGGATGGCGGCAGCAGCGTGCATGCGGCGGCGGGCCAGGACGGCAAGGCCGCTGGCGGGCACGTCGAGCCAGAGGCCGCGGCTCTCGCGCACAACGGGCGGGTTGTCGACCTGGACGGCGTCGAGGATGCGCTCTCGGCGGTCGAGCTTGAAGAAGCCGAAGACGACCTGCGTGATGCGGATGCGGCCGAGGTAAGCGAAGGCGGTTTCTCTCTCTCCTCCGTCTTGCTGGGCCTCTCCATCCTGCTGGCCCTCTCCGCGGCCTCCTCCTCCCCCCACAACCCTCACTGCCTGCGTCTCGATCGGGTCGACATCGGTGTAGTCGCGCTGCTGCGTCGTCCAGTCGACGTGCACGCGAGAGACCTTGGCGATGCGGCGGCCGGGATCAAAGTCGCGCACCAGGTACTTGTGGCCCTGGTGCAGGAAGATGGCCCCGTCGTAGAGCGTAAACGTGGCCCGCTCGGCCTCGAGCTCCTCCAGCACGACCGCCGGCTCGTGTCCGACGTCGACAATGGCAAATGGCTCGTCGAGGTCGTTGGTGTTGCCGTTGCCAGTTCCACCACCACCACTGCCACCCCGCAGCGATACCAGCCGCCACGGATGCGGCCGGAAGCTGTCGTGGCAGTGGTAGAAGCCCTGGTCGTCGCGGACGAGGCGGCCGTCACAAAGAGCAGTCAGATCGGCCTCCTCGCTTTCACCTCCACCTCCACTACTACTACCACCACCACCACCACTGCCAAAATAACACGCGTCGACGTCGGGCCGCAGCGGCAGCTCGGCGGCTGCGCACTGCAGGTGGGCCTCGCGCACGAGCAGGCTGGCCAGGTCGATGCGCAGGTCCTCGAGCGGCTGGCTGAAGAGGGCGTCTGGGTTCTGCATGTAGTGCTGGTCGGTGGCAAAGGCGTCGCCGACGAGCACGGCCAGAGAGTCGTTGCCGGGGCCACAACCGCGGCGGCCAGCGCGGCCGCTCTGCTGGCGAAGGCTGGCCATGCTGTAGGGGAAACCCCAGGTGAGGACGGCATCGAGGGAGCCGACGTCGACGCCGAGCTCGAGCGCCGTGGTGGCGACGACGCCCAGCAGGCGGCCGGCAAACAGGTCGGCCTCGATGCGGCGCCGCTCAGCCGCCGCATAGCCGCCGCGGTAGCTCATGACGCGCTCGGCCTCGGCCGGCCGGCCGTGACGCCGGCGCAGCTCCTCGCGCACGGCGGCCACCAGCTTCTCGCACTGCTCACGCACGCGGCAGAAGGCCACGGTGCGGACCCCTCGCAGCAGCAGCTCGCAGAACAGCCGCGCGGTCTCGTGCAGGCCGCTGCCGCGGCCGCTCGCCGGGTCTCCGGGCACGCGGAACGGCGTGTTCCAGCACAGAAACTCCTTGCTGCCCGACGGCGCCCCGTCGCGGTCGACCAGCTGCACCGACTCCCGGTCAGTGATACCGGTACCGATACCGAAAATGGCCGCAAAGTGTTCCAACGGGTTCGCCACTGTCGCCGAGCAGGCCACAAACTGCAAGCCGCTCACGTTGCCCACAGCCGCGCACAGCCGCCGCAGCCGCCGCATGACGTAGGCCATGTGCGTCCCCAGCAGGCCGTCGTAGTAGTGCAGCTCGTCCACCACCACGTACCGCAGCTGCTGCAGGAACCCCCGCCACCGCTGCTCTTGCGGAAGAATCGCCGCGTGAATCGTGTCCGGGTTTGTAAAGATCACCCGCGCCCGCTGCCGGATCTCCTCTCGCTCTCGCCACGGCGTGTCGCCGTCCAGCGTCGCCACCTCGTCCGCCAGCGAGAATCCCGGCAACCCCAGTGATCCCGGCCGCCGCTCCGGCATGTACGCCAGCAGCTCCTGCAGGCTGCGCCGCTGGTCCTGCGCCAGCGCCTTGGTCGGGAACACGTACAGCGCCCGTGCCTGCCCGTCCGCCTCCTCCAGCGCCTGCACCACGGGCAGCTGGTAGATCAGCGACTTACCCGAGCTCGTCGCTGTCGCCACCACCACGTGCCGTCCTGCTCGCAGCCCGTTCAGCGCCTCCGCCTGGTGCCGGTAGAATTGCGTGATGCCCTTAGCGTTGAACAGCGCGTTGACCACGTCCTGGCTCAGCAGAAAGTCCAGCTCTCCGTACTCAGCTGCCTGTGCCTCTCGCACTCGGTGGCCGTCCGGCACAATCTGTCCCGAGTACCACTTCTGCCGCTTCAGCTCCTCCACGATCGTCGCGATGCTCTTTCGCTGCTCTGGGATCTCGCTTGGTATTCCGCTGTCGTCGTCGTCGTCGTCGTCGTCTTTGTCGTTGTCGTTGTCGTTGTCGTTGTCGTTGTCATCGTCGTTGTCATCGCCACTGTAGCAGCCCTCCTCCTCTTTCGCTGCCCCAGGAACCGGCATGAATTCCTC
>JRUC01000856.1:0-11256 GCA_000806385.1 Leptographium procerum | reverse complement strand
GACCACCTTTGCGCCGAACCCGCACTGGTCCGAGTACTTCTCGCGCGGCGGTGAGATTGCCGACTACTACGACAAGCTGGTCGACGACTACGGCCTACGGCCGCACATCCGGCTGCGCCATGAGGTCGTGCATGCCCGGTGGCTGGCTGACGACGCCGTGTGGGACGTCCAGGTGCGGGACCTGACCGCCGATCCGAATGCCGATCCGACTGCTGGTCCGACTGCCGGAGCCGTCGTCCACGAGAAGGCGGCCTTTCTGATCAACGCGCAGGGCCGCCTCAGCAAGCCGCGCATGCCGGCCATCCCCGGGCTGCTGACGGATTTCCGCGGCCGCGTCGTGCACACAGCCGCCTGGGACCCAACCACCGTCGACGTCACCGGTCGCCGCATCGCCGTCATCGGCAACGGCTCCAGCGGCCAGCAGGTCTTGACGGCGCTGCTGCCTTCTGTCGCTCACATCGACCACTACGTCCGCTCGCGCGTGTGGATCACCCCGGCACTGCACGCCGACGCTGACAACCAGTCGGGCGTCCAGCCGGCCTCGGCCGCTAATCCCGGCGCCCACCAGTACTCGGACGCCGAGCGGGCCACCTTTGCCGCCGACCCGGACGCCTATCTCGCCTACCGTCGCCGCCTCGAGGCCGGCCTGCACCGCAGCAAGTTCCGCCGCAACATCCGCGGCAGCCCCGAGAACGAGGCCCTCCGCCAGGCCTGTCTCGACACCATGCGGCAGCGCCTCGGCGACAGCAGTGATGCCTGGCTTGCCCGCCTCACTCCCGACTTCGCCCCCGGCTGCAAGCGCCTCACGCCCGGCCCCGGCTATCTCGAGGCCCTCGTCGCCCCCGACTCCAAGGTCACCTACGTCGACGACCAGCCCCTCGTGCGCGCCACCGCCACCGGCCTCGTCACCGCCGACGGCGTCGAGCGCCCCGTCGACATCGTCGTCGCTGCCACCGGCTTCGCCAGCAGCTTCGTTCCCCAATTCCCCACCGTCGGCTGCCACGGCATCGATCTGCGTGTTGCCTGGTCTCCGAGAGATCCTGGAGCTGATGACGACAACTCTACTGATCACGACCGCGACCATGATCGCTTCCCCGGCTACCCGGCCTCGTACTTTGGCATCATGGCCGCCGACATGCCCAACTACTTCTTCCTCATGCAGGCCCAGAGCAACGGCGGCGGCGGCTCCATCCCCCTTCAGTGCGAGCTGTCCGCCACCTACATCGCCCGCGTCCTGCGCAAGATGCAGCTGCAGCGCTACCGCTCCATCACGCCCTCGCGCGCCGCCGTCCAGGACTTTAGCAGCTACTGTCTCGGCTTCTTCCGCGACAAGGTCGTCACCGACACCTGCAGCTCCTGGCTCAAGGTGGATACTGCCGGCGGCGACGACAGCAGCAAGACCACGCCCTCGACCGCCCGCAACGTCGTCTGGTGGCCCGGCTCCGGCCACCACCGCATCCAGGCCAGCATGGACCCCCGCTGGGAGGACTTTGACTTTGAGCGCGAGCGCTCCCCGGCTGCCGCGCAGAATCGCTACCACTATCTCGGCAACGGCTGGACCGCGCGGGAACAGGTCGGCGGCGTCGAGAACCTGACGGCCTACCTCAAGACTCCCGACAAGATCGACCTGCGAAGCCTGCACGAAGACTGGTTTGAGTGAGAGGAGAGAGGGAAGGAAAAGAGAAGTGAAAGAGACAGACTGTTGGAGGGAATGTATGGTTTTGCTATCTGCTGCCGCAGGTGACTACTACTGGTCATCCTGACAGACCCCTTCACCAAAAAGCGCCAGAATCCGCCATTAATACGGTTGGAACAAGAAAGCACATACATCTCTCTCCCCAGTCCACCAGACGCCCTTGCTTATGCAAAATCAGATACCCCCTCCCTGGATCCGTTCCCCCAATATGTAGCGTAGACCAAATCTATCCAGAAAGCACCCAAAAGCACCCAAAAGCTTCCAAAAGCTTCCAAAATCCATACAGGTCCATTACCTGTCCATCCGCATCGGCCCATTATCCATGTCCTCGTGTATCACAAACCCGATGCCCGAGTCTGCGTCCGTCTCCCGCCGCCGCCGCAGATGCCCGCCATCGTGCCTCGTATTCTGGCTTAGCTGTCTGCGCGACAGCTCTCCCTGCTGGCCTTGCAGCTGTGCACCTCTTGCTGCTGCCTCTGCAGTTGCTTCTGCACCTGTCCCTACGCTTGTTGCTGCCGCCACCGGCCACGCTGGATGCGTGCTGGGGTATTCGCTAGGCTGACTGCTGCTGTCGCTGGGTTGAGACAGTGCCTGTGAGTGCTGGCCATACTGCTCTTGCTGCTGTTCCGGGCCGCCCTCCTCCAGGCCGCTGTCCGTCTCGCCCGAAAATGGATCCATATTCTCGCTGTTTGCCATATGTGCATCCTCGTCGCCATGGTCACCATTGGCTTCACCCTCGTTATCATCAATGCCCGGCCAAGGTTCGTCTTCCGGAAGCAGCTGGCGCGGCTCGCTGAGGTAGTTGTCCGTATCTGCGCCCTCATTGCCGACTTCGTCCAGCTCGTCGGCTTCGTCCTCATACACATCGATTTCATATTCGCCTTCGTCATCGCTGTCGTCGTCTTGTGTCATGGGAAAGTCGTCGTTATCGCCGTCATCGCCGTCGCCATCGTAGTCGTCCATGCCATCACCCAACATATCGTGATCGTAGCCAATGCTGCCTGTTTCATCATTCCCTACCCACTCGGTCTCAGCTAGAAATGCGGACCCGCGTCTGCGCCGATTAGATGCCGATAGCGGCGCATCCGTAGTGGGCGCGTTGCTGTGTGGAGTAGCATAGCAGAAAGGCGTTGCCCCACGCGCATGTTGGTATGCCGGTCCTTGTTGCTGGTTCAGTTCTCGGCCGTGGCCGCCGGCTCCGCCGGCTGACCAAGTTGGTGCCTGGATAGGTGGCACGCTGGGGCTGCGGCTCATACTGCGCCGGGGCGTATATCGGGGCCAGAAGCCGCTAGGTGACCGCGTGCTCCGGCGACGCTTTGTGACGCCCACTGCTGCAGCAGTGTTGACGGCACTGCTGCCGTTATTTATGACGGGAGACGGCAGCGTGGCGAAGCGTGGACTTGGCCGACTCGTCGAGGCGAGCGGTGAAGGGCGGCGCTCGTATGCCATTGTGGACACAGTTGTGTGCTGGCGATGGTGCTGGCGCTGGTGGAGATGTCGTGACGAGGGGGAGGACGACATGAGGTGGCTGCTGGCTGATTGGACCCGTCGCCTGCCGGCTGTAGCCGGTGACGAGACTGCCCCTGCTAATGTCCCAGGACGACCGCTCTGTGGTGGCGGTGCGGGCATCGACACTGTGCGGATTGGAGTTGGTCGGCGGCTTCTCCTTGACGACGACATCAGCGGTGATGATAAGGCTGGTTGGGCGCTCTGAGGGACGAGCGAGAAGAAGGGCGAAGGGGACCGGCGCGCTGTCGTGCCAGCCCAGTCAGCCGCTAGGAGGGGAGACTGTGCGACCGTGAAGAACTGTTGTGTGGATCCGGAGGCACCTGACGACCGTTGGGACCGTGACAAGCCAGTGCCCGCGTTCGCGTTCGCGCTGGCGTTCACACTGGCCCTGCCGCTGGCGTTTGCACCGCCAGCGAGATGCGAAGGGGTCCGACTGCGGTGGCGGACAAAACGCGCGCCTGTCGGCGTGCCTTCCCGGCTGAACGGCGACGGCGACGGCCGATTACGGCCAGACGATAGCGACGACTGTGGTGCAGATGGGGGCTCGTCAAGGCGACTATCCCAAGACCAGCAGGGATCAGCAGCTTCGATAGAAGGCGCCGTGCTGCTGTTGCTGTTGCCGCTACTGCTGCCTAGAGTTGCGGTAACCTCTCGCAGCCGCTGCCACGACCAACCGCAGCGGTACGCATGGCGGTCCTGCATGTAGGCATCTGGGTGCGTCACATACAAACGTTGGCGGCCCGTGGCTTTCATGACAACGCTCGCCGTGAGAAAGGCAGTGTCCCAGAGGCTCGGCGTGAGCATCTCAGCACGCGTGAGAAAGCGCAGCCGAGAGTCTTTGTGAATCTTGCGCAGAGGCACCCACGGCTGCTGCAGGCCTAGAAACTGCGCCTGCAATGCCTCTGCTGAAGGCACAGACGGGACGCGACCGGACGGGCTGCTATTGCTCGTCTTGTTCCATTCCGCTCGACTTGGCAACGGCGCTCCTTGGGCCATCGCTCGAAACACTGGCCCAAACGCCGTGGCCACAGCTAGCTGCAGGCTGCGTGCGTCAGCACCACGCACAGAGAGCGTCTTGACCAGCCCACAGCTGCGCAGACGGTTGTCGATGACACGACCGGGGGCACAGGCCCGGGGTAGCAGGCGCGGAACGTCCGATGTGGCAGAGAAGTCCGGCCAGTCAGAAGACGCCCAGCCAGCAGTGCCGTCCACATTGGGCGATTGCGGATCAGGTGTCTGGCGGCTCAGCGTATTGGGCATCTGCGTCCACTCATCGTCCTCGTTGTGCCCGGAGTGATACCGGCTGATGCCACCTGACTGTCGGCGTTGAGCTGCCGCCGCAGCTGCGATAGCTGCAGTGCTTGGAAACTGACTAGCCTCTACCCAAACGCCTTTGAGAAGGAAAGGCAGGAAGACAACTTCCAGCTCCCAAGGGCTGTTGTATGTTGGCAGGGCAGACGCCTGCAGCAAGTTCACCTGATCCTGCAGTGCATGTATCTGCTTGACCATGTCGCTTTCTCTAACAGCGGCAGAAGACGAGCTAGTCATGCTTGTGGCGACGTCGGTGGCCGCCATGGAAATGGCGCTAACAGTAGTGGCGTCGTCGTCACGGCCGAGCAGACGTCGGCGGCTAAGAATGATGCTCCCTCCGGCACCACTGGCAGTCTCGTCGTTGCAGCTGAGCCGCTTTTCAACCTCATCAACGCGCGACTCTAGCTCAGTGACACGCATGTCCATGTGGTCGTGGCGGTCACCCCACTCCTCCTGGCCTGATGGAACTGAGAAAGACACATTCTCGAGCTTCTCTAGGCGCTGCTCATGTGCCTGGACGGCGCCGACAAGACTGTGAAGACCTGGCTGCGTGCTCGCTGTATCTTGAACTGAGTCGTGTATGTTGTTTGTGATGGCCGTCTGCTCAGGCTGAGACGGTGGTTGAGGTTTCAGCGGGGAGGGTGTTGGCGTGTGCGCGAGTGTCCTCAGGCCTTTCCCAGCAAAAGGGCGCAGATAGCGGCTCTGGCTGACTGAAGATGTGGTTGAGGGTGGGGCTTGGGACAGCGGCAGCAGACAGCCGTCTGTGCCTTGTTGTGAGCGGAGCGAAGAGTGATACATGGTAAGCCCGTCTTGTAGCGGTGGATCGTAGGGGCCGCAGCTCAGTGTATCAGGGATGGAGTTGCCGAATGGTGTGTGGCCCACCACAGATTCAGCTATGGATGTGGCGAGAGACGGAGGTGCCGGAGTGGGCGCAGCGGGCCTTTCGGCGGCAGGACGGGGTGCCATAGCCTGCTCATCGAACATGCCGGTCAAGAGCCGTTCCGTATATGAGGATAGGTTGACAGGCTTCATCCCAAAGGACAGTAGGTCGCTGTTCTCATTTATCTTGGCTGCCTGGCCAGCATCCTGCTCCGCCAGTATTTGAAAGGCCACCGAATCCTGGAGAGGGCTGAGAGGCTCTCGGTTGGTCCGCGGCCGCTCATTCTCCTGACCATAGAGCGGGCCTAATAGGGGTACGGACATGCCAGGAAGACTAGCCGCGAGGCCATTGACAGTTGCGCCGTTAACAACACCTGGCTGGTCTGTCGGGAAGTTGCTCTGCAGCAATGCCTGCTGCGGTGCTTGGTCGTGGAAACAAGCATGATGTGAGCACATGCACCAGCCGGCCTGGCTGAGATCCAGGGCACCATTGCTGACGAGGGTGACACTGGCGCCGAAGCTGGCGGCCACGGGAGTGGCAGCAGCGACGCTGCCCCTGCTCCAGAACCGACGACACCCACATTGAGGCCCACTGGATCCGTTTGTCAAGTCGATGAAATTGCAAGGCCCGGTTGGGAGGGAAGGCGCTATGCCAGACGAAGCATGAGCAGCGCCAGCGGCGCGGTCGTCGTCGTACACATCGAACACAAAGGACGGGTTGCTGTTGGATGTCGGGGCAGCGGCAGCGTTGGCGATATCAAAGGAGGTTGCAGCCATGAGCAGCTCGGACGGAGGTCATATCCAGGGCAGAAGTGTTGGGTTAAAGTGGTTGCCTGGCGCCGTCAAGGTAGCCGAACGAGACCGGAGGATTACGGATTGCGGGTGAAGGGTCACGATTGGGTGAGATCAGACAAGGCCGGGTAGCGACCGCGGAGTGCCGAAGTGTTGCGTTATAATTAATGGCCGTGATATATCGCCCGGTCGGAAAGAGAGGAAGTAAAGTGTGGAGGGTTTCGATGGGGTCGGACTTGGAGAACGGAACGTCTAGGACGAGATGGAAAGTATGCACATGACACTACAGGTAGACAAGCCACCGGTTAGTTATCGAGAAGCAGAAGCAGCAAGGAGCGCGGCTGGGACAATCAACCGAGTCTAGCGGTTGCATATGGGTCATGAGAGTGTGTCGGCTGATGGCCCAAACGAAGGCCCACAGGCAAAGAAGAGAAGAGAGACAGGAGCGAGAAGAAGGAGCACGGGAGGCCTTTGTGCTGTAAAGAAATAGAACAAAATACTAACCAGTCTGAGGCGGACATTGGGGGAAGACTAGAGGGGGAAGATATGGGATAGAAGATGTTGAGGATCTGGGCAGTCGCATCCATATATATACGTAAACTATGCAGCTATTTTCTCAGGTATGCGTCGTAGTTCGGAATCGGGTTGTGCGTGATTCTATGCGAATAGACATTGAAGGTTCGGAGAGAGAGCAGGTTTCTAGGTGGTTGACGATACGTCGTGGGAAGCCAAAAAAGAGCGCAGAAGAAGAAAGCGCGTGAGGCGAGGCAAGATTAATGTGGAAGAAGCTTCCGGAGGAGATAGAGAGAGGGGGAAGGAACCAGAGAGCAACAAAAAGTTAAGATATCTGAACGAGTGGGTCCAGGCCCCGTCCTCGGACAGCAATTGATACGCAGGACACACAAAGAGCAGACAGAAGGCGGCAGGCGCAGCTGTCGTTAGCGGGCCGGGGAAGAGCAGGCACAGATTGGGAAAGCAAAAAAAAAAAAAAACGTCGTAAAGAGGGCGATGTCGAGCAGCAGATGGGCAAGAACGTGGGACGTGTGGATACCGACCAGCAGGTAACAGGAGAAGGAGGGATGGGAGGGGAGGGGGGACACACAGCTACGACTACTGCGAGTATGTACGAGTGCGCATAGCCGCTCAGGTCAGACACACACCACACACACATACACTCACGGCAGGAACGACACACAGCTCACGCAGGACCAGATCGGACTACATGCTCTGCATGCATGCGTGCATGGGAAGGTACGTTTTGGGAGGGGGGATTGCCCCGATAACACTCCGCTCCCGCACAACCACTGCGTATTTTCTACGGTAAGGCGCAATTCCAGGCAGCATTCAGCAGGCAGCAAGCAGGCTGGAAGGCCACCCACTGACATGGGACACGTCCAAGCCCCTCACCGATTCTTCCCTCTGTACTCGTACTCGCACTCTGTGAACCTGTACGAGTACGTCGTATGCTATCTTTTGCCCATCTTTCTTTCACGAGCAGCCCCGCCAAACGCGTATCTAAGAGTACTTGTACTCCGTACATCACATCGCATTATACCTAGTCCAGACAGCCACCATTCTCGCGGACAGCCCACTTATCTGATATTTTCAAAACAACACAGATAAGTGGGTCTCTTTGCTCCCCACGCTATGTCCTACTCGTAACTGTCCAGGTTCAACACCACTACCACGGCCCGCCTTTTGGGCCGCGACGGACAACAAAACCAATTAACGACCGCGCCTTTTGCCCCACCGTCTAGCACCAACACGCGCCATTCTCGCGTTGAGCAATAAGAAGACGAGACGGAACTGCAAACCCAAAACAAAGGGAATCCCGCATAAGGGAACACCGCTCCGTAAACAAGATGCTGCCGTGTGATTCGTTGGATCCGAGCTGTAAGAGGTTCGTGCCTGTTCCTTTTGTTATTCTTTTGTTATTGTTTTACTTTCTCAGTCGAAGCGATCTTTTATCCATAGTAGCCTTTGTTCAGGGCTTTTACGACCAACGGCCTGCTCTATCTCTTCACTGCTGTTCTTCGCTATTCCACGCCAGTAGGCCGCTAAACAGGGAGGCCGTGAGGCCACGAACGCTCTATTTATAGGTGGGTTTACATTCTAAGCTAGGTTTCGTTCACAGCAAGTAAAAACTTATTTTAGCCCTCGAAAGTTGAACTGGCCGCCTACATGCGTTCTCTTATAAATTTCAAATGTGTACGGCGTAAAACGAATGCGTACAATATCCTGCCATGAGCGGCCTTTCCTTTTTGTTCTTCTCAGCACAGTTTGCAGGCACGTTCAAGCTTAATTCCGTTCAATGTTGCCCCAAAGGTAATGGCTATCCACGAAACAATGGCGAAAACTTCCATCTCCGTTATGTACATACTCGCAATATTGAGGATTGGATGTCTCACAAATGCCGTGAACACGGCACCGTCCCATGTGTGTGGGGCAACAAAGGCTCTGCGCCCTACGAGTACTCCGTAAGAACGTTTCACTCATCAAAGCCTGTTAGCCAAGCCTGCATATGATTATGCTATTATTCTCTATTAAACGTGAGGAGATGTGCGCGCATGCTATGAACGAAAAACAAAAAAAGCCGTATAAAACCTGTAGACATGGAAACTAATAGGAAAAAAAAAGATCACTCATATCGCCGTATAATGCATACATCTACATTCCACATTCCACATTCACATCCAAATCCAAATCCAAATCCAAGTCCTCATCAACACCCATCCGTCTCACACCTCCCCCCAACTGCCCATGGGTGCCGCCGGTGCGATCATAGATCCAGTCCCGATCGAGCCTCCAATATCCCAGTAGTGGCGTGATGATGACATGCTGCTCCTGCGGGCCGACCGCCTCGTACTCTGGCTAGCGCAAGAGCCGGGCTGATGCCGCAATCCCCCCACGACAGGGCTGGTCGGCACGCCCCCCGCAATGTTCATGTTGCGGTACGCTGGCATCGGCCGCCGGTCGCCCCCCGCCTGCCGGTTTGCATTCCGCCCGACCAGCGGGTGGTGCTGCCGCACGCGGGCTACCTTGGCCGCCGCGTCCTGGGCGCTCATGCTGATGCTGCTGCTGTGCGCGTGAGCGTGGTGCAGGTGGTGTGGGTGGCTGCTGCTAGAAGGCGGCGGCGTGTCTGACATGAATCGCGACCGCAGGTACCGGAAGACAAGCTTGATGTCCAGATCCTGCTCCCATTCCTCTTGGGTAAATGTCTGCTGCGCGGTGGCCTGCGACGACGATACTGCTGCTGCCACGCTGGCACTGATCCCAGACGCTGTCACGCTCCTGGCGGACGCTTGGCCCAGCACATCGATCGGCTTTGCTTGCAAGATCGTTGGCTGGAAGCGAGGTAGCGACGGTGTTGTTGTTGTTGCAGCAGCAGCGGCGGCCGTAGTCGTAGTGGCATCAGTTGCAGCACCCGCGTGGCCTGCTTCATCAAGTCTGCTCCGACGGCGTCGCTCTACAGCCGCCTCGCGGTCGTTATCCAGTGCCATCTCGCGGTCCGGGGGCGTCATTGCCTCCGGGATCATGGGAAGCCCGGCATACGGAAGCGGCATCTGCTGCACGCGCTGGTAGGTCGAGAACGCACCGGGGTGTGTGTTGATGTGGCGGTGCACGAACTGGCCAAGCTCCTTTGCGATCCGTTCGAGCATCCGCAGCCGCCACGACGAGGATGTGTCGTCGTCCTGCGCTTTGTCCCTGTTCACAGCCTCGAATGCGGCAAGCACCGCGTCGGGTGTCCTTGCCCTTGAGGCACCTGACGGAGAGGATGCATCCTTGCTCGCTTCTTGGTAGGCCGTCTCCGGGAGCGCTTCACCAAACAGAATCGAGAGAATTTCGTCATCGAAGCCCATCATCTCCACCACAAATCTCCGTGTCAGCCGCGAAAAAATCCCTTCGCTCTGCTCGGGCCCATCTTCCGATGCTCCCAGGATGAGCTGGTCCTCGTCCTCCTGATCATGCCAGTCGCCATTCGCATCGCCGAGCACCACATCGCTAGCACTAGCAAGACTGGCAACGGATGCTGGCACTGTCGCCGCCTCTTCTACTCTGTCTCGTCGCGAGGACAGCTCAGATCCTCTTCGTCGCCGCGTTTGTTTCCGAATCTCGTCCAACAGCACCCTGCTGTGCTCTAGTCGCCATGCCTCTATGCGTTGCATGCGCTGCAGTTCTTCCGGCAGCTCTTCTTCAGCTTGTTGTGGCGGCGCCAACTCCAGGCTCTCACGGCGCCGTTTGGTTACACGTCTTGGGTTGAACTGTTCAAATGCATAGAGACGCTCTTGAAGAGCGGCGCTCATGCCCACCGTTCCGCCAAGCTGAAAAGTTCCTAGGCCGTCGTGCGTCGGCAGGTTGACTGTTGTGATGGTGGTTGTTGTGTGCATAGAGGGCTGTATGTCTCGTGGATCTTGTTGTGTTAGGTGTGCTGTGCCCGATGCCCGAGGCTGTGCAGTTGGTAGGGCCCGAAAGTCAGCCAGGTGGCTGTCTAGGCTGTCAAGCTCGGCATCGTCTTCGGCGTCCTGCTCGGATCCGAGGTTGGAGATGGATGCGGTAAGGAGCGAGGGCAAGGGTATTATAGAGTGCTGCCGCGCAGCGGCAGGTTGTCCGTAAGATGGAGCATAGCTAGAGCGCTGGAAGCTGCGCAGGCTCCCAGGCTCGCTCAGCTGTGATCGACCCGGCGTTGACTGCGATTCAGATACTGAACTTAATACTGATGAGGCGCCGGTTGTCGTTTCTGTGTCGGCGGTCGGAGAGAAGAGCACCCATGTCTGTGACTCGTGTGGGGCTACAATAGTCGTGTGGACTCGGTCATCATCTCGTTCTTCGGTTACCTCTCGAGTAGGTCGCTGGACAGCCTGCCTAGCAGGCTGCTGGAAGGCCATGGCAGGAGCGGCAGATGGATGATTAAAGGATGGAGATGGAGAAGAGAGGGGGAAAAAAAGAGAAGAAGATGTTGAGAAAGGAGGGCCACGAGGCTGCTGGGGCTTTATCAGATAGCGGTCGGGTGGTTCAGGAAGCCACCGAAAGCGGCGGACTGCCTTAGTTTGGCCGCGTGGGACTAGGCG
>JRUC01000855.1:0-11267 GCA_000806385.1 Leptographium procerum | reverse complement strand
GGGTCTCATCAACGTGCACGATGCGGCCGAGGTCAGCGCCACGGGCGACGCCAGCGACTTTGACTACCGCCGCATCGTGGCCGTCGGGTCCTTCCGGCACGACCAGGAGATGCTCGTCGGCCCGCGCGTGCGTGAGGGCCAGGCCGGCTACTTTGTGGTGACGCCGTTCGAGCTCGCCGTACCTCTGGACGGCTCCGCCGACGGCGCCCCGCCCGCCACCATCCTCGTCAACCGCGGCTGGATCGCCCGGGGCCAGCGTCCGCAGGCAGCCCGCGTCCACACGCCCGGTGCACTGCCCGAGGGCCTCGTGCGCATCGAGGGCCTGCTGCGAGCACCGTGGAAGCGCAACATGTTCACACCCGACAACCGGCCCGAAAAGGGCGAGTTCTACTTCCCCGACGTCGTGGAGATGGCACATCTGACGGGCAGCCTGCCGGTGTGGATTGAGGCAACTATGGGTAAGGGAAAAAGGCTGGGAGAGAAGCGACTTCTCTTGGACTTTGGCTGACTAATTTTCTGCAGAGCCCAACTTGCTTCAGATCTATGACATGGAAGCCAAAGGTATTCCCATCGGAAAGCCGCCCGAGGTCAACATCCGGAACCATCATGCTCAGTACATCTTCACCTGGTATGTCGCTGTGCCCCCCCCCCTACACCACTCCTTCCCTGCTACAGGTTCTCTGTTACTGGACCGAATGCCTCTCTACTTCCTCGGCGTTCTTCGTCCTAACTGTGATACAGGTACAGCTTGTCGGTTGCGACGTCCATCATGCTCTGGATGGTGCTGAGGAAGCCTCCATCAGATGTGGCTCGCCGGGTGCGCATGAACAAAAGCTGGTAGACGACATTGTCGTGTCTCTCTGCTCAAACACCAACCAAAATCTTTTCTTCCTTAAACATCTCATGCCACCCCGCAATACCTCATGTCACATTTTGACCGGCTGAAGACACTTTTGGCCGCCTTTTCTGCCGGCCCTTTCCGGCGGCTGTTCCTGGCATCATGCGCAGCTCCTGTAGCAGCTCACGCGGCATGAAGCGCTGGGCGAGCGAGAAGGGCGTTGTTGTAGCGCTGACCTGTCGCTGTCTACGTCATCTGTTAGAAGAGACCATGTACATGTATCCTCTGTATCAATAGCTCAACAACACGAGCAAGAGCGGTCCATAAATAAAGACTCTCTCTCTCTCTCCATCAATACATACCTCTTCATCAATAGGAGCATATCGCTCTCGTCGATTGTCTTACGGCCGGCATGCTTGGAGTATCTTTCAAGATCAACGCCAACCTGCTCAAAGAACCAGTCCGATGCCGTGCTGAGAGCAGCCACGGTGTCTGGGCTGAGCTTCGTCTTGCCGGCGGCACTGCCCTGGGCAAACGTCTGGGCGATGCGCTTCACCACTCCTACCGGAAGCGATGGATATTCGATCCCGTGTCGTGACAGTTTTACCCGCTTGCTGCCTCGCACAGCTTTGCTGTGGTCGCTGCGAGCCACAGGCTGGAGGCCTGCTTCTGCTGCTGCAATTCCGGCTGTGATGGCTGCGTCCTCGTCGGCGTCCCCTTCTCCTTCATTGTCGACGTCTGCATCTGGCTCATCCAGCCACCCGCCCTCCTGGTCATTTCCTCCGTCGTCGTAGTCATCAAAGGGAGCGCCCACATCAGTATCTACCAGTGCTCCACCATCATCACCGTCGTCGCCGCCTAAAAACGAAGGGCCTGCCGATTCGTCTGCCATCTGCTGGTCGGCACCACCTTGCGCCCCAAGTAGAAATGTCGTCTCATTTCCATCTAGCGGCACATCAATGACACCGAAGCCGCTCTCGCGGCCGGCAAAGGCATCGAGCTGCTGCCCACTCTCTGAGTCCAATCTAATAACGATAAAGACACCATGTCAGATACTGTCATATTGCGTTTGACGTCCACGTGAAAAGAATCGCGTAAGGCTATTACGAACCGCTCAAAAGTAATGTCGTCTCCGGGCTGCTCGTTGGCCAGATTATCAAACACATTGTCGGGGAAGAAGGCTGACTGCAAGCGCTCGTCCTGGTCGTCGTCGCCGTCGGCGCTGCCGATAAACCCGTCAATGTAGTCGCTCATTCGCAGGCTTCCCAGGCTGCTGCGGCCCAGGCTGCTCCTAGAAAATCGCCTGGCCTGCTGCAGCTGCTCGTTGTTGGCCGTGCGGCGGGCGAGCTCGATCGAGCGCATCGTAAAGTTCTCCTCGTCATCTAGAATCATGGACCGGTGCGGCCTCAGGTCGTCGTCGTTGTCGTCGTCGTCATCACCGATGGGGAGGGACATGCGCGGGCGGTCGAGCGGGATGGAGTCGTCGTCATCATCGTTGTCGTCGTCGTTGTCATCATCATATATTCCAGTCACGGAGAAGTTGCCCACCCGGTCCTCCAGGATGCTGCCCATGGTGCTCAGGCGGCTCTTCTGGCCGGAGCTGCCGGTACCGCTGAATGTTGGCGACGACGACGAGGCAATCGGCTGGGATGCCGGCGCCAGGCGGCGGCTGAGGTTGCGCAGCAGGTCGCGAGGCGACTCGCGCATGTAGCGGCCGCTCTTGCGCCGGCTCTGTCGGCCGCCCGGCGTAAACATGGCCGCTCGCCGGTTGTCGAGAGCGAGCAGAGCCGCGCGCGCATGCGGCGTCCGCGCGGCCGACGCCTGCAGCCGCCCGCCCGTGCCAGGCGTCCGCCGTCCCATAGCTCCGGCAGTCGAGTTTCCGATCGTCGTCGTCGTCGGCGTGCGGACCGAAGCAGCGGGCGTGCGGTAGCCTTGGGAGTCTCGCCGCCCTCGATTGCTCGCAGTCGGCGTCTCGCTAGCCACTGCTGGCCGGGCTGCCGTAGGAGTGTTCATGACAACGATATTTTGTCCTTTCGGGCACCCTATCTGACGAGATGCAAAGGTGTCGCTCGATCTTCACCAGTCATGTGGTCGGCTTACCGTGCAAATGCCTACCGTAAAGCTGTTTGCTTGTTGCTTGTTGCCGGGATTCCTAGCACAACTTACGCGCGGTGAGCTACTAGACGCGTCGGCCAAATCGCCAAATCGCAGGCCACGTGGGTTTCTACAATACAGGGTGGCCCAACCGTACGATAAGCCCGATAGGGAGGAACAGCCCTGTTGCGCTGCTAACTGCCTTTAAAATTCAGGGGCGGTTTACGTTGTGTCTTAGGTTACTGCAGGCTGAGAGGCTATGTAGCTTGCCTCACATATTTTCCGAACCAGGTCTGATACAGCTCATCAGCTTTGAGAATGTACAGCCACCTCGATTTTTGTTTTGTCGGATTGATTCCTCAAGCTCGCTGCTCATCGCAACATTTATAAGATCCATTTTCATTTCGTCAAGGCGTCGTGAAGGCTCTCTCACAAGGCGGACAGAATCACAGACGCCGCAAAAGCCTTACTTGTATTAACACCCCTGTGGGCGGCTCGGCCCCTGTTTGGGGATGCTTCCGGAAGCTATCCAGACACGATTAGACGTATCGAGACGGATGTTGAGCGCTCAATGACACGCTTCTCGATTACCCACACAGCCAGAGATGGGCTGCGATCTTGATCCATGAAACTCTCGCCGGCACGCGCACAGCTGCCCTCCGACGGAAGCAATGGAACGGCCACGGGTTCTAGTAGCATCTTACCACAGTGACAGCCTTGTTGCTTTCCCCCCTCCTTGACAGGAAAAGCGGATTATAGGGCCTGCCGGGGGCTCTGCACCTATGAGCGATGTGAGATGGCGAGATACGTTTGCTTCATACAGGGTAGATGAAGCATGACACAGAAACGGACATCGTTTCTTGGCCAGTGGACAGCGACTTCAACAGCAGCAAAATCCTCGAGCACCGTTTGGGCTTTCTGAGGTAGCCAATCATCTGCCGTCCCTTTGCGTCTTGGCAACGGCCGAGTCCCCCTTTCTTACGAGTAATGACCCCGTCCTTGGCGCGATCAGGCGCCATATGAGGCAGCATTTGTGTCAAGCCTCGGCGTCTTTTCTCAAGAGAACACAAAAGGGAGACAGAAGGAGCACATATCTTTGCCCCCTGCCGACCCATTCGATGCCAGAAACACGCGATCGATCGAGAGACATCGGTCGACCGGGGGGTTAGGCAGGAGAGAGAAGGCTGGTGGGCCGTATCTGCGAACGGAAAAAAGACACAGCAGGGCCTGGCGTTTCTTTGCTTTTTCGGCCTCTCCCGCTCGGCTCCTCGTGGCATTCTGCAACACGGAAAATTTCGATATCGCTTTATACGAGTAAACGTACAAGTTTGCGAGTAAAATTATAAATCTCGTTGCCATCAGAGAACGAGTTCACGCAGATGTTTACTAATATCTTATCTTACAATTGGAACATAACCTGAAATATGTATCTTGCATATGTATCTTACAACGCCCATACGTCGTAAGTACTTCTATGCAGGAGTGTGGAACCCACTGCCCGCAACAGTTTTGCTCTGAATGAGTTGATTAGCTGTCATATTCTCCGTTAGTGGTAGTACGTATCTTATGTCGTAGGCACATACGATACTCGTAGGCCTGCTAGCAGCTAGCTGAGAAGCCCGGGCCAGCTATCTTACAACTATTAAATGGCTCCCCACATACGCCCGGCCCACTGTGCCGGCCAGCCAAAGTTCCTCTCATAGCCAATGAGATTTGGCCAGAGTCCCCGTTCTTTTGCTGACCCAGCGATTATCTCACCGTCTCCCTCTGCTCGTATCGCCTAGACGGACAGCCTAGGCCAGCTAGCCAGCCAGCCATTATTATTTTACTATTATTATTTTACTATTATTACCACTGCTACTGCTATTATTAATTTATTATTTCGCTCACCTCTCCTCTCCCCCCTCCCTCTCTCTCTGCGATACCTGTCCCAACGTTGTCAGTAGTTCCTCGTCACAAGCGCTACAGACTGTAATTTGGACAATTTCAAGCCTCTCTCTCTCGATAAAGCAAAGAGTAAGGTATGAGCACGCAGTCGATCTGATCCATCCTGGCCCTGTCCGAAATCGCCCTCGCCCCGTTTTCCTCTGCCTTTCTTCCATTCTGCACGCTGTACGGAGTAGTGCTCTTTCTACAACCCCGAACACCGCAGATTACGCAAAATACATGCCCGATACCATTTAGATACCATCGTCCAGTTCACATCCTCTAGGATCGCTGTGCGACGCAACACCAGTTCTTTCTGCCCCTCTAGCTCGACGGCCTGGTCGAATCTCGCTCTCTCCTGTTCACAGATTCGCGCCTTATCCCCCTCTTCCCTCTTCCTTCAGACTGTATCGACGCTGAAACGGCTGGTTCGTGCTTTATCTGCTACATCCCAGACCTCCACTTTTCTGCATTTTGCTGTTCCTACTCGTTCTGTCTCTGTTGCCTCCGCTTCCTCTCCGCTCGCTGCTCTCCTCTGTCAATCGGCTCCTCTTCCTCTCTCTCCACCCCTTTGAGTGCTTCTCAAACCGTTCCGTCCCCATCCAGGACAGAATCCTCCCCGGAGCTTGGCCTAAACTCTTACTCTACTACTTGCTACCCCCTACCTCTCGCTCCACCATCAAAACATTACCGCCCCTCACCCCCCTCCAACACCGCTACCCTGCCTAACGAAGCGGCTCGAGCAACTCTTAGTGTACCAACCGCTCTTTGCTTTTCTTCTCCCCACTGCTCGTTCCGTCCTTTCACGCAAGCTTTCTTTTCTCCTTCCCGAAGTCATCTAAGCCCAATTTCTATTCTCCGAAGCACAAAGTCAGCAAACTACATACAGCCAGCGCTCAAATCTCACTAAGCACGTTTCTACCGAAAGCATCGAGCTCTAACTCTTATCCTTTACCCTTTGCAGTTTTTTTTTTCCTTGCACACACGACGCCTACTATACAGCCGAAAAACAACAGACGACAGGACTATCTTACGTCACCAGCAGACAGCTAATAGCAGCAGGAAACATTGAAGATACGGCACCTGCTTTCGTTCACTCGTCAGAGCCGACTGTCCGCAGAACAAAGGACAAAAGACATACCGGTGTCTCTGATCCAGAAAGATTAAAAGAAAAACGACACAACTTGCAATGGCGGCCCCTGGCGTCCAGTCCCTGAAGGTGCGGCTGAAATCTGTAGATAGGCGGACGTGGTCCGATATCTCGCCTGTGGTGGATCGGAGGATGGACTGGAGGAATCCCACCGATGCTTGTTGAGCGAAGGCTGACGATGTCTTTATTATAGTGCGTCGTGACCGGTGACGGTGCCGTCGGCAAGGTATGCTTCTTCCCATTCTAATCATTTCGTGTTTGCTGCGACCAACTTTTGGTCTGCGCGCGACAGTCAACTTGGCTTTCTAACTTTTCTAACGTCTTGTCACTGAATAGACATGTCTTCTCATTTCATATACAACAAATGCCTTTCCTGGCGAATACATCCCAACAGTGTGCGTTCTGACCCCATGTGTATGCCCATTGCAAAACGGGGCGGCGACTGTTGAGAAACAGCTACTAATAGTGAAACAGGTTCGACAACTATTCGGCAAGTGTGATGGTAGACGGTAAGCCCATCAGCCTAGGGCTGTGGGATACCGCCGGCCAAGAAGATTACGACCGTCTCCGTCCGCTGTCCTACCCCCAAACAGACGTCTTTTTGATCTGCTTCTCGATCGTCAGCCCACCATCGTTCGACAACGTCAAGGCAAAGGTACGCCAGCGCTTGTTCTTCCGGGGGGGACAGCCGTGGACAGCCGTTGGTTTGGTTGTATGGCATTGGCATGCTGACATGAAGCTAGTGGTACCCTGAGATCGACCACCATGCCCCAAATGTTCCTATCATTCTCGTCGGCACCAAGCTGGATCTTCGCGAGGACCCGGCCACGCTCGAGTCGCTGCGCCAGAAGCGAATGGAGCCGGTCTCGTACGACCAGGCTCTGATCTGTGCAAAGGAGATCCGCGCGCACAAGTATCTTGAGTGCTCAGCTTTGACGCAGCGCAATCTCAAGAGCGTCTTCGACGAGGCTATCCGGTGCGTTCGGCCTGTTACCACTGAAGCATATCTGCCCCACCACTTGCCCACCGCTTACTGACCATTTCACACAGTGCCGTCCTCAACCCTCGGCCAGTCCAGCAAAAGCCGAAGAAGTCCAAGTGCACGATCCTATAAACGACGGCGATCTTTCGGCGGCAGACGAGAGGATCATTGACGTCGACGAAGACGGGCGATGAGGGCGAAAGCGAAATCGGAATCGAAAGCGAAAGCGAAAGAATATGGACCGTCATCGACGTGAACAGAGTGGATACCCCCCTTTTTGGCTCTTCATATTGTGTGCATTGTGTGTGGCGATGTGTCTGCGTCTAGGGTGTTTGGGTTGACGGAAGACACGAAGCTCAATTCGTTTGGGGCAGTAGAGCAACAGCAAGCAGGGCAGCGGAGTGGGACACATGAAAGCAAGCACAGCATGTCTTTCATTTGGCGGATAGCGATATTCCGTCTCTGGTTTCTTTTTTTGGATTTACATGTTACTCTTTCTTGGCCTTATATTTCTCCTCATCCAGATACAGGATCAACGGTGTCGGTTATTTGTTTATTTACTCTTTTTTGGATCCCATGGATTTGCTTCCCCTTTTTTTGTTTCACTTGTCTTAGTTGTGGCAAGCACAGTCACGAGGCAGCGTCGATATGGAAGCAATTGGTCGCAGCAACAAAGCAGCCCTGCCCTTTGGCGTATCGAACGATGTAGGCTAGCTAAATGCGTGCAGATATATGCTGCATATTCTTTGGAACTTTAGAAAAGAGGCCAGCAGAGTGGGTGGAAGCAGCTTGTAATTTGGTTGGAGAGACATGAGCCGAGAATGAACAGCTTGGTCTTCGTTTGTACTTTTCTATTCATCTCTGCCGTTCCATCGCATATGGGTACAATTCCATCCGCGTTAATGCAAGTGATCCTTTTTGGGGTGCGATATATCAATTGAAACGCCAGATACGCCGAGAACCCAGCATTAAATGGTTTCCCCCGTTTCCACAGTCTGTCCTCTGTCCTTTGTCCTCTGTCCTCTGCCCTCTGTCCTCTGTCCTCTGCCCTCTGTCCTCTGCCCTCTGCCCTCTGCTCCGAGCCCCCACTTCGCTCTTCTGATCAGTAAAACAAGATAGACAATGACTTAGCCGCCTTGCCGGCGGTGCCGTCGCTCAGAGCGTCCTCGCCGCCACCGCCACCAACGTACCGCGCCCGGAGCTCGGGACGCGCTAGCCAGCGCACCACAGGCAGCGTCGTGTCCTGCATGTCCAGGACTCCACGCTTCTTCTGGTCGATGTGCGAAGCGTCAACGACAATCCGCTCCAGGTGGGCTGCAGAAAGGGCACCGTTATCGAGCAGGTCGATGAGCCGCGCGGGCGTGCCGACGGCGATGCCCGTGCGGTGGCTCTTCAGAAACGAGACGGCCTCGGCCAGCTTGATGTGCTTCGCAAACTAGGGAAGAGGAGAGAGAGTTAGTGATTAAGAACAGCCTTCTTGCCAAGGGAAAGCGATATGAGTGGTGCGGGCGGCCAAAAAGGAAGAAGACGGTAACATGTAATGTCGTGCCCGCTCACCAGCTTCGCCACCGTGCTGTTTGCTGTCTGGAATGGGCGCACCGCCCGCACCAGGTCGACCGCCCGGATGCCGGCTCCGGTGATGACGATGGTGTGGGGTGCACCCTTGGCCGTCGATGCTAGGGACAGCTGCTTCTGGCCACCGTCGCAAAAGGTCCCGAGGAAGTTAGGCAGGTTCTCGAGAGTGCGGTCTTTGTCGTACGATGACGTATCGAGTATTGGTTTTGCTAAGGAGGGGGGGAGGAAGAAACAAAAGTCAGACAAAACCAAAAAGCGGCAGCATATACATGAACAAAGAAGACTGAAGACTGAAAACCCGAACAGCGCTTACCATCAAGTGTCAGGTCGGCGAGCTCGACTGGGCTCAGGTCTTTGCCAAACCGCTGCGTCTGTCGCGCCACGTAGTTCGCCAGGAGGTTGCTATCCATGCGCGAAACAGCACGGTTGATGCTGAGGTCAAAGTCCATGTCGCCGTCGTCGCCGTCTGCGGCATTGCGCTTCTTCTTCTGCCGCTTCCGAGCTGACTTGTCGCCAGCCGGCCTGTCACCAGCCGGTGCAGCAGGCTTTTGCTCTCCTCCCTCTACTGGTGGCTTCCATTTTCTCTTCCTTTGCATCGGCCGTGGTGGCCGCGATCTTTGGGGAGGTGCAGTATCTGCCATATTGTTTGGCGCTGTGTTGTGGCTAGTCAGAAACAGAAAGAGTCCGCGGAACTTTTTCTTTATCACCGCTGGGTACCAAACACCATCGATAGCGAACTCTTTTTTTTTGCCGTCCGAATTGAAAAAAAAAATTGGCGGTGAACATTGCGCAAATTCCGCCAAAACTGGAGGTTGCCGCTGTTGCTGCTTGGCTGCAGACGGTCTGTGCGTCACACCCTGCTTTCTACTGGAGTCTCACGAACATGAATACGAAAGCCTTGTCTAATGGTCAGACGGTATCGAGGAGGCAATGCGACATAGAGAAAAGTATGTGTCAACTAGCATGCATCTTCAGAGCCCAAATGCGACCTCACATAGCAACTGCGGATAGCAGTAGCATAAAGTCCTAAGCATGAGCGCTATGTTATGATGGCTATAGTTGACAGCTGCTATTGTAAGACAAGACACACAATTCGAGGAAGACGGTGTAACAGCAATGCGCAGCCATAGCCTTGCACCGTCCATTTCACGAGTGAGGACAGACTGTTGCCTGTAAAGCAAACAAAAGGCGACGAAAGCTATTTATCAGCTTCGTGCCTGTGAAAACACACAAGGGCGTGGCAGAAATTGCATTACCAATCCATTGTCGTTCCAGACCAGCAAGGTCGTCATTATAGACCGCCGAGGGCGTCATCATGAGCCAACTCGGCCGACGTGAGTTGCATGAGTCTTGGAGGCAGTGGGTATCCTGCCAGCCTTCTGTTCGCGCTAAATCCAATAGAGGTAAAAACAATCGATTATGGCCTCGGATATACTGATCTCAGTTCGAGTTAGGTAAGAAAAATTGCTCGATCTGGAGCAAGAAAACGATCCGGTGACTAATCTAAAGTTAGTTTAAAGATAGTTCTCAACCTCTTTCCTTCTCACAATTTGCGTTCGATCATGATCATAAGATCGGGTTTTTTTCGTTTCCACAGCGGTGTATGTTGGTTCTTGTTTATTAATTATTCGTCTCACAACTTTATAAAGCATACTCGATCATCCGCTCTTGGCATTCTCTGTTTGGCCCAAACAGCCAAGAAACTGGAGATAGGTTGTCGTTGGCGAGTCTGTACGCCGTAACTGGGAATGGCACCGCAGTCAGGAACGCCTGTGGTAAGACAGTCTTTCAAAGGCAACCGGTATGAAATGACCTTTCCTGTGCTAATCATTCTAGGCGTCAACCGTTCTGGGTGTAAGTGCTTTTGGTCCTCTCTATTGGCCCAGACATGGAAACTAAACTAAATCTTTTGATCTCATGATAGACAATTGGCACAAGTAAGTCGTATCTCAACCATAGTCTCTCCTGGTGCTTTGTCCAGTCTGTGCAAGTGACTAACAACACAATGAAGTGTGAGTGGTAATGTTGCATAACGATCAGCCACGCTACCGACTGTTACTTTAGCTAACCGGGGCATGCAAACTGCAGATTGTGGTGTGTGCAAGTATGTGTCTATCTTTTCCACATCTCCGTCGTTCATGCATCACTGCTAAACATATTGCCCTAGCTCGTGCCTCAGTAAGATACGCTTCCAAGCATGGCCAGCCAGCCTCGTATGGTCCACCCATTGCTGCAGACATCTTAGCTGACTTTCGGCTCCAGAATATGGACGAACTGGAGAACAAAGAAGACAGACGGCCTGCCCGCATTGATGATGTTTCTTTGGGCCATTTGTAAGGTTTCCTGAGCGCTGATACCAGAATCTGCATCGACTAACAGACCCAGGCGGCGTGCCATTTGGTACCTATTCGGTCATACAGAATTTTAGTATACCCATCCAGATCCAACCGCAGATGTTCATGGCCCTCTGCCTGGTCAGCTGGACCCAAGTTCTTCACTACGGCCACGGATGGCCAGCTTGGAAAGCCGCCACGGCATGGCTAGTCACGGCGTGCACATTTGCCGGCGTAGAGACGGCTCTCATTCTGACGTTACGGCCAGTATATGACCGTGGTAATGAGGCACCGGCACTAGTTGTCGGGATCTTGGCTTCGGTTCTTCTTGCAGCCGGCCTACTACCGCCATATATAGAGATCTGGAAG